>NW_019104571.1:932491-945972 GCF_001995035.1 Momordica charantia
GGCTGCTCCACTCGAGGAGATGCCTTGGAACACCGGTTCTCCAGAGGCTTGCTCGCGGTCTAGTGGTGCGGCATGGGTTATCCGAACTTAGGCAGCCTTATTCAAACTCGCTGAAAGATTGAAGAATATGTTCGAAAAAATTGAAAATGAATATTTTTTTATTATAGTTTTAATTTTATCAATTTTAATTATAAGTTTGGGTAAGCTAAATTTCGCTAAACATTATTCACGAATAAATTAATAAGTTAGATGAAGTTTACCTAATAAAATACTCTAAATCAAGATATAGAAATTTGAAACTGTCTAAATTCGGTTTTGAAAATATTTTAATGAAGTCATGTGGGTTAAAACTTAAGAAGAGTAGATTGACAATAAAATGTTAAAACACCCAGATTAAACAATATAATATTTATTTACAACTTATTGATATTGTTAAAACACCAAGATTCAACAATAAAATATTTATGTACCATTTAAAAATACTTGATACAACCAAAATTTATGTACAACTTAAGAATATTGACCAAGAAGAATTATATATATATATATATAATCATTTAATGTTAAATGTGAGGTGATGGGTTTTTTTTCCAGGAAGTAGAGATGTCATAACAATTGTGATTTTGTTTAAATCCAAAGTTGTGATTTAAAAAAAATACATATTAAATTATGTGTAGTGTAATATCTCTGAAAAAGGACATTATAATATTATTAATTGGAATTAGTAGAGATATTTATTTAATGTTAAATAACAAGTGAGGTTTATTTATTTTTTTTATATAGAGATCATAACTATTGGTCTGTGCTAATGTCAATATTGCGTGAAATAATTGTTTTTTTTTAAATCGAAAGTTGTGATGTTTTTAAAAATACATATTAAATTTATGTGTCGTGTAATATAGTATGATATTATTAATTGGAATGAGTTAACTAACTAGTATTCTGATATTATAATTAAATAGTCGGTTTACATTTTATCAACTAAAGTTAATTCGATAAATATTCGATTTTTATCTTTATTATATTTAATTTCACAATTTATTAATTTAACTTTAATATAATTTCATTTATTCAGAATTATGCATTAAATTTGACAATGACATTATTTTATTTCAAAACAAATACTACACTCAATAAATTATTTGGGATCGTAACTTTTTTAAAAGGATTTTTATGTGTATAGAATTTTGCAAAAATGGAACAAAATAGACGTTTTGAAAGTAGTTTTTTAAAAATACCTAAACTAAAATTGAAATGAACTAAAAATAAAATTTAAAAACCAAAAATTTGTTTCCATCTCTCCCTATGTGCTAATACTCTTTTCCAAATGGTAATTATGTGAATGGAAAAATATATAATTTTATCAATTGAAATCAACTAACTTTTTAATTTTTTGCCATAGGTTTGTCACAAATTAAATGGATCATCTGTCCAATAAATATGGCATATAATCATTTAATTAGTGATGTTAAGTAGAAATATGACTATTAGTTAACGATGTTGAACAAGTAAAAAATAAAAATTTTAAACGAACAAATACACATCATAAGTATAATATAACCTTTTTAAGTACTAACAAAAGAAAGAAAAAACTATTGTTTGGGAAAAATCCTGGCTTATCCATTCTCTTAAATGAGTGACTTGTAAAACAAGTTGAACACTCCGACGCTAAAGTTAATCGTAGTCGGAGACGGTAAATAATGTATTTTAGAAATAATTTGAATATATCTGGGTAACGGATTACGAACTCTTTTATCATCAATTAACATTGAATCGGTAGGCAAGGAAGATTGGATTCTTTTACTCAATTACAGATTTAGCCAGACAAGTCATGATTGCTGACTAGACTCAGTCAAAACTATCTCCTACGCTCATTGATGGCGGTAACGATAAGACACATCTGGGTCAGTTTCTAGCAGTCGATCTAACGTCACCACGTCGACATATCTCTTGGCTATCTGACATGTGTTCGCCCGGTCTCCCCCATAACAACTATAACCTTTTAAAATAGAAGAAAAATAACTAAAAAAAAATTAGGCTAAATTTGTAACATATTTTAATATCGCTTCGTTACTTCTACATGATTTTATTCAACGTGAATAAAAGAAAAATTAAAAAAGAATCTCAAAGGATTACAGATATAATAAAAAAAAGGAGCATAAATATTAAAGATAGTATCACATATTTACCCTTTTGGCCATACATTAAATTTGTCATAATATTAATAATAATAACATTACTTGTATTTATTTGTCCCGTTAATTAAGTTTAAAAAATTCGAACGTTTCCCGCGCATAAAAATAGCCAAGTTTGAGAGCGAGAGGAGCAGAGCAGCAAAGTGAGGGCGTCCATGGGGAAAAAACTGAGCATTTCCTCAGCGCGCGATCGAGTGGTTACGAGATCTCAATCCAGTGCCATGGAGCGGGAGAGATTGTCTAAGCGATCGCCGATTGCTGCTGCGGAGCCGGAGGGAGTAATGGCSAAGCGAATCCGAAGAGATGTTAAGCATCCGATCATTCATCCTTGCAGCTCTCCTCGTTCCGCCTTTCTCACTGCATCTTCCTCTTCCTGCTGGTTCTTCCTCTCTCTCTGTTGCTCTCCATTTTCATCATCGTTGTTAGTAGGTAATCTTAATTTCAGTTTCGCGCCTAAAAACATGCTTACCTGTACTGTAGACCTGAATGCGTTTGTGTTTTCTACCGTTTTGCGACGGTGAGGAAATTCGAATGTGATTTGCTTTGAAGTGATTATAATTACGCAKAGTTCGAAAATTGAGATATGAAGTTATTTCCTCGACTTTGAGGCTCTCTGAGCTTGATTGTATGTTCGAATTTGTATAGTACTGCAAAGGATTTTGAAGTAGAAGGAAATGAATAATTCGTGTTGTGTCTGTGAGATTAGCTCAAAGTGAATGTTTGAAGAATCTATCGCAGCTAAAACTTGTTCGTTCTGATAACATTTCCTGAATCTCTTAGAATTTGATCATAAGTCCTAACAGTTCGTAATGTAAATAGTACTGCCAATTCTTCAGTATAGTTTCCAAGTGTTTATTGGACATGTAAAAGGAGCGAAACTAGTTCAGTGTTTAAATTTAAATTTCTTATTTATCACATTCAGTATTCCGAGTCTTCTCTATATGTATCAGTCCTACTTCTAAGATTTCGATAATGTGATTGTTCATATTTTACAGTTTAAAGCTACTTGCTACAGTTTAAACCTTCAATTTTGACTCATTTCTTATGTTGGGAATCGAAAGCTACTTTGTTTATTAAGCCATTAGTCTTAAATTTGGTTGATCGGGATTGAGATTGATGGATCATAGAATAGAAATAATACTTTGTTTCAAAGCTGAGAATATGTAATTTAACCTTATTTTCGTGACGAATGAACATGGAAGGTATGACGCGGACGTGTGGACAGAGGTGGCGAAGTTTCTTGACGGAAGATCTCTGATGATGCTTGCGGCGACTAGTCGGTGGTTTTACCGTTTAGTTATGGAAGACAGCATATGGAAGTATGTCTGCCTGCGTGATCTTCAGGTCTCTGCTCCTCAAATCACGGCCTTCAAATGGATTAAACTCTATGTTTCCGCCTTCGGTAAGGATCGGGTTCCGAGTCCTCCGAGTTGTGTTCTGYCTCTTTTGAATAAGTTATGCGTTTGCCTAACCATTCAATCAACCATGTTCCAGACGGAAGCCACTCTTACATTTTCCGGCAGCAGGAGAAGCATCTTGGTGAGTGATTGGGATGCAAAAACTTATTATCAGAWGAGATTGTTGTTCTGACTAAGTATTTAACTGTGTGTCTAATCTTATTATCACATCTTACCAAATAACTTGATATTCAAAGTTCATTGAATCTTAAGTTATTTTAGAGGGTGTAGGCATTATGAGATCCATCATTTTGAGGTTAAAGCTTTCATACTGCTCCTTTGGAATCCTCCTATAAAGTAGATATTTCATAATCCCAATATATTAAATGCACTGTAGTCTGATTCTTTACCATATTGTTATATTTTTTGAGGAAACCAGATTGGATGCGAATTGGGGCATTTTCCATGGATTCTTCAGTAGCACTCCTGTCAGAAAGGCTAGGCTCCCAAGTGAAAATCCCAAAACAGGATTCAAAGGATAACATGTTGGAGTCCGGTTGTTGTGTCTTGCACAATGTTAAAACTGGGATCTGGATAGCTGGTAGTTTTAAGCTTCCTAGAAGTTTGTCATTTTCTTTCATTGTTCTCGTAATTTGGCAATCTTATAATCCTATGTCTATAAGTAAACTTACATTATCTTTGGACTAATGTGGCAGATCTACAACTTGTTCGTTGTCCCGTCTGCGACCTGAATACATGTGATGGTAAGCCCCTCGAGCAAACATTTTGGATGCCACTAAAATGTAGAATTTCACTTGTTGCAAGAGTTTAGTACTTTCGGAGTAAATTGATATACCATACTATGTATAAAAGAACTTCACAGCTAGGCTTATTCACTTCCAAATTTTACTGAAAATTAAACCCAATACTATTTTGAAATACGGATGGTAATGATCACATACCCCAATCATCCGTTAATCAGCACTAGTTCATAGTCAACCACCCAAACATGAATTAGACCAAACAATTTACTTGAATAATCACTGCAGGAAGAATATTTGATGTACAACTTGTTGGCTCTTGCTGATACTGCTAATATTATTATTATGTAGGAACAATGCAGACGTTGGATGCGAGGCACATAGAGTTGTTCCTAAATGAAGGTTACCAAGATGGGAGTTGGGATTATCAGATTGTAGGTTCCCATGATATCAGGAAGCCTACAGAAGCAGCTTCAGGGGCCATTTTTGATGTCAAGCACCTGGAAGACTCTTCAACCTCTGGTATAGCAACTGTCCAGGAAAAGTATTTTTAATACACTAACAATGAAGTTCTTGATCTTGAGCTTTTGAGTTACATATTATTAAATCCGTGCAAACTCAGTTATGTTTTTAGATCTTGAAGGTTGTTGTAACTCACAAAATTAAACCATATGCGACCAAAAAATATCGAGTTGTGGAGATTGAATTATGAACTTATAAATGCATGAATTGGCAGGAATACTGGATATGCAAACATGGAGTGGAAAGCGTACAGATTGGCAACCAAAGGCTATGATCACTCTCCATGCCGTTGCTGTAAACACCTATTTACAAGACAATGAAGGTAAATGGCCTTCCACTCTTAATATGATATTCGAAAGGGTGAAAAGTGGTGTTTATGAATGTAGTGAAGTTGGGTGGGAAGTAGTTTTGTCAGAAGTGCTTTTACCTGTAAAAACAATTGTAAAGATATGTTAATCTTGTTTGAGGGATGCAGGAGTTCATGTGAAATACCAGGCCATGAGAGGAGGAGCAAATGGAGAAGTGGTTTCTATCAGAATCTCTCAGCAGCTTCTGTAATTCAATTCATATTCTTCAAAATGCCTTTTTCTTCTTATTATATTTTTCATTCTTTGTATGAACTTACCCCTCAAACACTCACTATTCTTTCCCCCAAAAATTACCAGACCACACAAAAGCACCAACTTCTAAAAATCGTTTTACAGTGTAACTCTTCATTATTAACAAGTTATCTTTTAAAAACAATTTTATATTTTTTTTTYAAATAACCTTTTGATGTTGTTTTATTTTGTTTTTCAAAGTTTGAGTGGTTTCCACTTTCAGAATAGGATGGAACAAAATAACATTTTAGTGTGTTCCCGCGGCAATAAGAGTTTGAATTAAGATGTGTTATATTTTTTATTTTTTTATTGCAATTATATGTTTAAACTAATTAAGTAGAGAAATAAAAATAAAAAATAAGAGTTTTTTTTTTTAATTTTTTTTACTGTTTACGAAAGGAAACTGGTCTAAAGTTTAAATCATTTTATGCCTAACTGATTATAGTATATATCTTCGAATTTCCACTCTCTTTTAAATTTTTAAATTTTAAAGTATAATTTGATTAAGATGTGTTATATTTTTTTTTAGGGGAGGGTAACAAACAATTGTTTTTAAAGTATAATTTGATTAAGATGTTTAAAAAAAAATTGATTAATATGTGTGATATTTTCAATCTTTTATGGCAATTATATTATTAAATTAATAGATAAGAGAAATAAAAATACAAAAATAAGAGATATTTTGAATCGTTTATCATAGAAAAGTCAACTTGAGTATAACACAACTAGTTTAGATATTTATTTCTAATCGAGAAATTGTGTAAAACTAGTTTAATTTAAATCTAAAATATAGTTTAGAAAAAAAAACAATTTTTTAACATATAAATTTTATTTAACAAGATCATTTTAAAAAAAAAACGAAATAGGAATAATATAACGTTCATGTGTTCTTTTAAAGTTTTTTTACCTCTCAACATGACTGTTGATGTCGATTGAGAAGCACCACGTAGGTGTCACGAAAGTGCTATGTACGTCTTTGTTTCTAAGTTCTGAGTTATTTGCACATAGAAATCTAGCGCCAGTGTGGTGTTCTGCATTCTAAGTAAGAACTCAAGTTGGAAGAACACAGGTACAAGCAAATCGGGTAGAAGAGCAGTAATCTCGAGGTTGAGAGTTGACTTGAGAGTGTGTGCCGAATTCTTACAAGGAGTAGCTTACATTTAATTAGAGTTTTCCTTTTCTTTATACATGGAGGGAGAGAGAGAAGGAGGAAAGGTAGCCAATTGGGGACATGAGGACCCTCTCTGACATTTCATGTCCTTTTCTTGCCATCACATAGTGGTGCAACAACACGTGAGGTATGCTCTTGACACCGTGCCAAACACTCGTTAGGTAAGTTTGTCGACACCTCTAACCGTATTGGAGCGTTAGTATGGTGCACGAAGCCTTCCCCTAGTATGTGCTCGACGTTGATCGGGTGCACTCTGCCCACCTGATTCRTGGGTAGATGAAGATTGTTGTTTCCACAAGGTGGTTCCACGTGAAACTTCGAGGCTTTCCCTCAATAGTAACTATTCATATTATTAAATTTTAACATGTTATATTTATAAATTAATAGGTTAGTAAGTGAAAAAATAAAAAATACAAGAATAAAGAATAAAGAATACTTTTACAAACCGTTTTTCATCTTAAACTGAAAATTGTTTCAAAAGATGCACTTTACCTCTAAACTTGGGAGGTGATCAAGTTTCATGTTAAACTTTCATTCTCATAAAATTTAACTTTATACTTAAACAAGTGTAATTTCTATTTTCACTAAATTCAATGACTAATTTAACAAAAAAAGAAGAAAAAAAACCTAAGGAATAAAAGATAGATACTGTATAATTCTATAATATTTTCACACATATGAATTTAACGTATTACAAGACTTATATATAAGAAGTAGTAACCATCTGCTCCGTAACAAACTCAACTACTGCTTAACATATCCTCTATTTTAAGTAAATTACACTAACCGATATAACAATAATAATATAGCAGTTAATAAGGAACAATCTCTTAAAACTTACTAATTTTAAAAAAATCAAGTTTCACACAAAATTAAATTTGATTAATTAAGACAAGATCCATAATTAAATAAATGTCTCAAAGCTCACAAATTTCGATAATAATCCAGCTATAGGATCATTTTTCTCTAAAAGTCCAATTATTTTCCAATTCATTAAATGCACATGAGAAGTACACTCTCATTTTATTTGTTTTTCAAACGAAAGTTTATCAAAAGGTGAAAGGTGCTACACTCTCACGAAAATAAGAAACTCAAATATTCAGGAGAAATTGATAACCTTTCATTAACTTTTTGATGATTTGCAATCCAGGTGAGTTCCATATACATGTATAGGCTTAGGGATGGGAACTCTTGAACTAATTTGAACTAATAATATATATTTAGAGCTCGTTTGGTAACATTCTCGTTTCCAATTTTTTTTAGAAATCTAAATATTTTTTAACTAACTTTGTTTCTTGTTTCTCCTTTTTGGAACATTTTCAAAATTGTATAGAAATTTTGGAAACAACCCAAACTAACAACGAAATCTCATATAAAAGAATCTAAACTACTCAACTAATTACAAACTAATATATTCTATAACTAAAAATAGCAAAAAGATCTAATTGATTATAGTAGTAGAAATCACAATTAGTGTGCTGGCTTAACACCCCACAAGCCAATGGCAGAAGCATCTCGGACATTGAGCTTGAAACGAAGAGTAGTAAAGCTTGTAGCAGACAACGACTTAGTAAGAATATCCGCAATCTGAGCAGTGGCTAGAAGATGATAAATCAACAATTTCTTATTTTGAACCAAATCACGCACAAAGTAAATATCCAACTCAACATGTTTAGTTTTAGAATGAAGTATCGGATTAGTACTTAAATGGACAACACTAAGATTATCACACCAAATGATAGGCAATCGCGGCAACGTAACGAATTCAGATGCAGCAGTAGTAAGACAACGATACTCAGCTTTTGTGCTAGAATGAAAAATAATGGACTGTTTCTTAGAGCCCCACGTGATTAGGTTATCACCAAAGAAAACACAGAAACCCGAAGTAGACTTATGATCATCTGGATGAGATGCCCAATCAGCATCAACAAATCCATGCAGAGATAAATCAGGAGGACGAGTAAAAAATAGAACATGATTAATAGTCCCCTTAAGATATCGCAAAATGCGTTTGACAAATTCCTAATGAATGACAGTTGGGGAGAGCATAAACTGACATGCTTTATTGACACTGTAAGAAATCTCCGACCGAGTGAGAGTGACATATTCCAAGACGCCAACAACACTTTTGTATAAGTGCACATCATGAAAATACTGACCATGTCTAGCAGAAAGTAAAAGACCACTCATCATGGGAGTGGAAATAGGCTTTGCCTCAGCCATTTTTGTTCGATGCAAAAGGTTCGAAATATATTTGGATTGAGTGAGCAGCATACCTCTAGTAGATGGACAGGACACCTTTATTTCCATAAAGTAATTCAACGTCCTGAAGTCTTCAAGAGCAAACTTAGCATTCAAGCTTGAAATAAGCTTTGTAATCTCAACTGAAGAACTGCCCGTAATTATAATATCGTCAACATAAACAAGTATGTAGCAACAATGAGTGGAAGAGCAATGTACCAGTAAGAAAGGATTAGCTCGAGAATTAACAAATCCTAGAGAATTAAAAAATTAACTCAGTCGTTCGAACCACGCAGGATGGGCTTGCTTAAGGCCATAAAGAGCCTTGCGATGTCAACAAACAAGAGGAGATGATCCAGATATCTGGAAACCTTCTGGTTAATCCATAAAAACAGAATCAGTAAGTATACCATGGAGAAAGCATTATTTATGTCAATTTAACGAATACTCCACCCATGAGCAAGAGCCAACGTGAGAAGAACACAGATGGTGATAGGCTTCACAACAAGACTAAATGTCTCAGTGTAGTCAATACTCGGAGATTGATGAAATCCCTTGGCAACAAGGTGAGCTTTGTACCGGGCAATCAAACCATTCAAATTCTGTTTTATTTTGAAGACCCATTTGCAGCCCAAAACCTTCTTATCATAAGGTTTAGCAATAATGTCCCATGTACCATTCCGAATTAAGGCATCATATTCTTCTTGCATAGCACATCTCCAATGCTCACATCTTAAAGCTTCTTTGACAGAGGGAGGTTACGTTTAACATAATTCATTGAAATGACATTGGGTCAAAAAATTCTATTCTTACTTCGAGTAATCATCGAATGCAAATTAGAAGAAGCCGATCGCAATAATAGAAGGTATAGTCTCAATAGAGGAATCATCAACTACACAACCAGTAGATACAGAGGTGGGAGGTTCAGGCAAAGGAGTAGGGGAAGTAGGTATTGGAAGTAAAGTAGCTGGTATTGGAGGGGCAGAAACATAGGGCCAAAATCAGAGTTTGTGGAGGAAGGGATATCTGTATTTAGAGGAGAGTGGATAGTAGAAGGTGAAATAGGAGATGGAGAACTACTAAGAGAAGAGGTAGATAATAAAGGAACATTAGGCATAGTTTGAGAAATATTGGAAGGGGGAATAGAGGCTATAGAAGATTTGGCAAAAGGGGAGGAAGATTCATCAAACAATACATGTCTTAAAATGAATAAACGACCATCAAGAGGCACTTATAACCTTTGTGCATATTACTATAGCAAAGAAAAATGCACGGACAAGAACGAAAGTCAAGCTTATGGGAATTATAAGGACGTAAACAGGGATAACACTTACATCCAAAAGTCTTCAAGGAAGAACAGTTGGGCGATTGGCCAAAGAGGTTCTCCAAGGGACTCATATCATGAAGAGCAGTTGGTAACCTGTTGATGAGATAAACAACAATAGAAAAGGCATCATCCCAAAATTCAAGTTGTTGTGTTTGGTGCCCTTAGCTCGTGTATTTGTAATTAATGAACAAATTATTTTTTATTCAATAAAGAGTTATCTTATTATTTATTTGCATTACTCGTATTCCAATAAAATAAGATCCAAGTTTATTTAATGTAACTGGAACAGTATATATTGATATACAATATATATTTAATATACATTGTGTATATTTTATATATAATATATATACAGTATATATTCGATATACAAGTGAATAATGTTCCAGTAATAACCTAAATGGTCTATAGTACATGGATAAGATTGTGTACCTTATCTTGATAACACTATGGATACAACCCACTTTGTAATAGTTACAAACGACTCTATCCAGGTCGTTCATGTGGAGACATATAAGTGGGGGTATCTTATACAATGAGTTTGTATAAGATCGGACTGCAAAATAATTAATCGTTAGTTAAAACATCGTAAACTAACTACATTAATATTTCATAGGATGACCAGGTAACTCGATCTTAATCCTGAGCGAGTTATGGACTCCTGCCTATAAGGGATCGTCCTTTGATTTGTATGGGTGAGAGTGGCCCGGGTTGCCGACTCAATAATTCTACTATTTTGGGGATGACACCGAATGGGGAGCTAGAAACATAAATACGCAAGATGAAATTCACTCATTCTCAACTTTAGGGTAAGAGTATGAGTATTCCCTTAAACTCCGACTCTCAGACTTGAACAAGGGCTCTGCCCTCTCACTGGCCCGAGAGGGACTTCTGTTTAATAGTCGGACAATTAATAGGTTGTTCATTAGAGGAGTAGTGGTACTTAAGGTGAAAGAGGTAACTCAGGGGTAAAACGATAATTTGACCCAATTGAAGTTACGAACACTCGTGAAAGATTGACTCATTGTCAATGGTCAATTTCCATGGATACAAAATATTCTAGTGAGCAGAGTGCAACTGCGGGTCTTTAGTGGAGTAATCCACAATTAATGAATGTTGGTTAATTTGGTTAATGAGTTTAATCAATTAACCTCGTATCGTTGGAGCTTTTGATTTGTAGGTCCATTAAGTCCCCTACTAGCTCTTAAAGGATAGTTAGGAACATTTAGGGCTCGTTTGGTTGGAAATTCGAATTCTGTTTTTTTGTTTTTCAGATTCACTGAATCAAATGGATTCAGCGAATAGGCGTTTGGCAGAATTTTTGATATTCGTTTTTGAAAACTGTTTTTGGATTCTGTGATCCAAACCGTAGAAATTCTGAAAACGACTCTTTTATGTTTTCAGTGTTTTCATATTCAAATTTTAAATTTTTAAGATGCAGAATTACATTAAAAAGATAAAAACTTTGATAAAATATATTACTCATATCATAAACTCATTTTATGCTTGTTAAAATTGAAACATGTAAAATATATGTATTCTAAATTATATAACCTTGTAAAATAATATAAGTTTAGATTACTTCCTATCATAAACTCATTTTAATTAATATAAGTTTAGATTAAATTAAAATTTAGTTTGTAACTACTTCTAGTTTACAAATATATTTCTAAACAAATATTGAGCAATTTTTTAAATTGAGATATTTAATTACCAAATCTGCTACCAAACACATATCTGAAAACAAAGAATACAACTCTGATGAAAATCCATTGTTTTCAAATTTCTGTTTTCTGATTGAACAAATAAAATCTCACGTGAGTTGGATTCATATTAAAAACTATAGATTAAAATAAATGTGCATGAGATACGCATTGAAACTATAGGGGGTGAGATGAGAGAAATATATTTGAATTTGATTTAAATATAGGTTACTTTTCCCACACTTAGGTGTCAGTTATATTCATTTTTCTTGCAAATTGTGGGAAAAGTAAACTTAGGTGTAAAATTCAATTACATATTGTACACTAAATCTATATTGTTATGACAGTTACTATATTTGAATCCACTTCTACAATAAATCTAGTAAATAAGTCACCAATTTTTTAAATACCCTGAAAATGGATTATAGTACGATGATTGTTGTAATTTCACCATTAAATTTTTAATTGTTGCAATTTAACCCTTAAACTTGTATAAGTGTAAAAATTAGACCCCTAAACTTTCATAATTGAAAAAATTCACACCTAAATTTTACATTTTAAAAATTAAATTCTAAAAAACAAATCCATTTTAACCCTCTGTAAATACACGAAAACATTTCAATTTCCAGTACCAATTTCAATTTCTATTTTCGGAGGGGTTGTTGGATCATGGAAGATAAAAAGCCATTTTTTATGGCTCACAGTCTTTGTTTTGACGTTTAGAACATATTGGAGACAATTATTTTAACCAGTTAGAAAATATGCCTGACTTTCCTCTCATATTGACATTAGTAGGTTTCATGTGTTAGAAATTTCAAAGTCAAATTAATACAATAAACAAACTAGTCCTCACCTCAATTCTAAGAATCTCATTTCATGTTCAAGGCTAAAATTGAACATACACCATAAACAAAAGTCAAGTCATTTATACAAATATTTACAACATTCCAGCCACAGCTCCAACACAATATTAGATACAATATATTGAGATAAACATAATACTCATTATTCTAAAACAGAAACAAAACAGAATGGATGTATGACGCAGCCAAAGTTTAAAATTTCGACATGTTGATGGGTCTGATGCTGGATCGTTCCCATGTCGACGATGTCGTCGCCTTTTTGTAACTATCAAAAGAATGTGGCCAACCTTCTTATATTAACACAATACTCATTTATAACTATCAAAAGTGTATGAATACACACAACCGTGCAGACCACAGTCAGTTAAAAAGCCACACTACAGTAACTTAATTCTTCCTAATTTTGGTGGCTGTGTAAGAGTAAAAAGTCAGATAAGGAAAATCTACAGTGAGTTACTTTCTGGCCAGAAGCTTCTTTGGAAGGTTGTCCAGAGGGGTAGACTTGAGGAGGAAAAGCCTGGCTGCCCTCTCTTGCAAAGTACCTCCACATTTTAACCCTCTTGCTTGCAGTTCACTCTTTAGCCTTTCCAATCCAACAACCTGTTGATAATTAAGCCAAAATTATTTACTATTTTATTATGAGAATTATAATGCTACAAAGACGTTAAAACCGTTGGGGGTATGGGAAAATTATAATTGAAC
>NW_019104572.1:10021-25330 GCF_001995035.1 Momordica charantia
GAGGAAGATCAAGTGGTGTTCTCTCATTGAGATTACACGAAGAAGAGTCTACAAAGGTAAAATCCAACATTCTTCCCTATTTTATATTTTTCTGTGTTTTAAATTTCAAAACAAAACCAAGAACGCGTTCTACTGCTTCCGTTCCGGGATTCATATCTCCTTCATATATGGCGTCTCTTGCCATTGTATACGCTGTTTTTTACAATCCCTATGGCAGCCTGCGAGTCACAGTATAGGGATACAGGTACATACTTCCCCTTTAGTGTCATGTCTCCAAGAAGACTTCTTAGTTATTCGGCCTTTTGCCTTGCAAATTCAAGTGCTATGTACTCAGATTCCATGGTGAAACGAGCAATGTAGGTCCGCTTTACTTATTTTCATGGGATAGCTCCTCTGCTAGAAGTAAACACATATCTCCTGGTGAAGCCTACCTCATCATTATTTGTAACCCAATTTGCATCACAATATCCTTCTAGTACAACGAGAAATTTATTATAATGTAAACAATAATTCCTTGTACCTGTACGATACCTTAATAAATGATGAACTGCAGTCCAATGTTCTTTACTAGGATTGTGTGTATACCTACTTGGTCTACTCACAACATATACAATATATGGTCTAATGTAGTTCATCAGAAACATGACACTACTTATGATTTTTACATATTTAGATTGAGATACACTATCGCCCTGATTCTTCCTAAGACTCATGCTAGCATCATAAGTGTTCTTACACGTGATTTATCGAAGTGATTAAATTTCTTCAACATTTTCTCAATATAGTGTGATTGACATAAGAGAAATCTATTGTCATATTTTTCCTTATCTTAACACCAAGTATTACATCACCTCTCTTAAATATTTCATTTCAAAGTGAGATGATAGAAGTAACTTGGTCTCATTAATAACATCGAGGTTTGTACCAAAGACTATCATGTCATCAACGTATAGGCATAAAATTACACAATTAACTCCAAACAACTTTGAGTAAACACATGTATCAGAATTGTTAACTTTATAACCATTGTTTTCTAAAGTACCATTGAATTTTTTATACCAGTATTTAGGAGCTTGTTTAAGACTATAAAGTGTTTTTTTAAGCTTGCACACGACCAACAGTTAGAAAACCTTTAGGTTCAATCATATAAATGTATTCTTCTAAATCCCCATTAAGGAGTGTCGCTTTTACATCCATCTGATGTATTACTAGGCTACAAATAGTAGCTAGAGCTATCAGATATTTAATAGTAGCTATTTTGGTTATATGAGAGTACGTATTGAAGTAATCAATACCATATTTTTGTGTTAAACTTCCAACTACTAGTTGATAACTCTACATAAGGGAGTGTTTTATGGTCTAATTTGGGATATTAATTGTGTGGAAACGTGACGATCTTTGTTAAAAGACTATGGAAAATAGGAGAAATCATTTAGTTAAGCCCCCCACCTGTTAGAATTGTCAAGTTCCTCATGTTGAATGAATTATGCTTGATTACTGATGTTTTGTGTAAGAATTGAAAATTTTGTTGAGGACAAGTCAAGTGCTTCCAACACTGTGAAAATGTTGATGGAGCGTGGTCGGAAGATACATGTATGCTGGAGCCTAAAGCTACTCGGATGCCCTAGCATATGTGACTACGTAGTAATTCTATACATCTATTTTTCACCGCGTCCATACAGCTTCCAGGGGGTGCCTGAAATTCTAAGGATCCGTATTTAAGAAAAGGATACCCTAGCTGCAAAAGGAGAAGAAAACAGAGATCCATTTTGGAAGCATCGATTTCAAAGAACATTCACATCTTATCACCATCTCTTTCATCGAAAAGGGAGCTGAGGAGAGTGGTTGTCTTTCTTGTGGGTCACATTTTGCTATCAAGGAAGCTTCCAACCCACTACTGTCTACTTCAATGGTGGAGATTGCTTGTTTCATTTTCATTTCTTTTCTTCGATCTGTTATGAACTAAACCCCACCTTTGAGGGGGATGAGCTCGTTGTAGCTTAGTGTTTGTTATGTTTAGTAACCTTAAATGTTGATTTAATATAAGTGTATTTATTATTTCATCTCACTGAATTCGTTTGGCCAACCTATTTAATGTGCTCACTTGCTTGAGGCTCGGGAGAGTTCTCATTGGATGTAATTGCTTCTATTAACTGATAGTTCTTTCTTTGAAGTAGGATGGTGAGCATTCAAGGATGAGGCTCACCCTACTGTGCCTATAGATTGATTTTATTGCTTGTTTTGATTACAACGTGAGTTGGATTAAAGCATGTTTGGATATCTATTGCATCCATACAATCATGTTGACAACACGTGCAAGTATACACGAAATTTGCCGATTGTAGCACGAACGAGGTCAAATCCACATGGACTTTGGATTATATTTTAAACTATGCTCACAGATACCAAAAATGTAAAAACAAGAAAATATTGATGATTGTGTTGAATGTAAAAGAAATGTTATAAACAAACAATAAATGATCCCAGTAGTGAACACAATTTAAAATGTTGACGACCAGAAGAAGTCATAGCACATAATAGTGAAAATGGGGGTTAACAGATATGGAAAAGCAAGGGAGACATAACATGCTTTTACTAAATCTCGACCTTCGCTCTAGCACGAAATCATTCATTGATGCTCAACTCGACATGGTTCCCTTCCGAGACACCCAAACATGGATACCCACAACTCCCGTTGCCAAATACCCAAGCAATATACACAAGTTCTAAGCATGATTAAAGGACCCCATTCCTGAGTATCCACGAACCTACTAGAAAAAAGTAGCTAATCATAAATAGAGCAAGTTAACTACCTGTAAGCCCTCCAGGGTCATACAGACGCTAGAATACAAAATAAAGTGGCAAAAAATGTTCAGTAAGGATTAAGAAGTAAACACAGATCTATTTAATAACAAATAAAATTAGCTAGAGTTTCGGTTGTTCATCAATTAGAGCATGTAAATCTCCCCAAAAATGGAGTTTAGCTCATGGAAGAAGAAGAAAATACAATGGGTAAAGAGAGGATACAATCCATTTCAAGAAAGAGAAGAAAATCGAGAATGGAGATGACAGCTTGAAGCAGCAGCTGAATATCCTCCTCTATCGTCAGCTCTTCCCCGAAAATGGTGAGATATTCTTCTTCCTTATCTTTTCCAACACCCTAAAATGTATCTCTATTGGGATCTGTGTGTGTCAGTTAAGGTTAAATGTCCCTTTTATATCGAGTCCCAATTTTAGGGCACCCAGTTGAAGATTGTACGGGCATGGTAAATTCCTGTGTCTGGGCTGTTCGTTGCGCTGTAAATCCATGCTCCAGCATTGCTTCGCTCCAGCTTTCGGCTGCTTTACCTTGAACATGCTTCATCTACTCTTCTCCGGGCTTAGCACTCTCTTCCTTCTTTTTTCTTCTTTTTCCAAGCCTGTGCATTTAAGCCAAATTAGAGAGTTTGATGCAATTTTTAGCCAAAGCATTCAAGACGTGAGACTTTTAGCTCAAACTTCAACTTTTGATATTATTTATGAGAATTGAGAGCTAAATTAGACACACTTTGACAATTCTTTGTACAAAAACATCCAAATATTCACTGGAATAACTCTCTTTTTTAGAGTTATCAGTTTCTCGGGAGAAAACTGTAGCAGTCTGGGCATTCAGTATGTTTGGATTGTTATAGTATAGCTAAATCCCCCTTTATTTAAATCTAAATCGTTTCTTCCTTGTAGCTTGCGTGTTTTCTGCACTAGATGCTGCAGAAGTCTTACCTAGAATTTTCTGATGTGTTCTAATCGATTGCTTTACTATTTATTTTCTTTATCAGTCACAATATCTCAACTAAGCCATTTCTATTTTCCTTCTTGGTATTATGAAATTACTAAATGAAAATCTAACTTAAATCTCTGTGGAGACGACCTTGTTTATACTACAATTGGCGATAATAGTGTATACTTGCACTAATTTTCCCTTAGTTGTGAGGAAACAAACATTAGTTTAGCCTTGTATTTTTCTATTGTATCATAGGTCTTGTTTTCCTTTTAAAGATCCATTTGAACCTAATAGGTTTATTTTTTACTGGTAGATCTACGAATTCTCAAGTTTGATTTATAATTATAGAGTCTCATTCATTTGTAATTGCTTCTTTCCATAGGCTAGAATCAAGAATTTATAGCTTCTTGGTAAGTTTTGGAATCTTCATCTGTCAGATATATGCAAGCAAATTGATCATCTATCTTGTCAAATTTTTCCACTAAGTAGGAACTTAAAAAGAAACTTTTACTAATATTTTGCCTTTTGCTTCTTCTAGGTTCGGATATATCAGGCATAACTCCTATATGTTCATAATTTATCATTTCAATAGAAGTAAAGGGCAAAGATGTGGATGCCTGCTTTGAAAGTCCACTAGATTCACCAGTAGTTTTAATCAAAGGAAAAATATTTTTAAAAAACTCATCTTTTTTATTCACAAATTGAGTTATCACTTAATCGCATGAACCTATATGTAGAACTATTATGAGCATAGCCAATAAAAACAAAATCAAAGGTTTTAGATCCAACCGCTGAGTTTTTGAGTGCTGGATACACTACCTTTGCTAAGCACCCCCATACTTTAAAGTAGCTCAGGTTAGGTGAGTATCATTTCCAAAACTCGTATGATGTCTTATCCAGCTTTTTATAAGGAACCCTGTTAAGAATAAAACAAGTAGACATAAAGAGACTCGACAATAAACTGTCAGCTAGATATCTCTTACCAACAAAAACACAACCCTAAGTTCAACCCGGTTCACTATACTTCTAGACACAAGATTCCTACGCAGGGAAGGAACATATAGCACATTACTAAGGATAAAGATTTGCCTGAGGTAAGTTTTAAGAGAATCTTCCTTTTCCCCACTACTTCAGCAGTGTTGAATTTCACATAAAAACACACTCTCCATCAACAGAGTCTTGGAAGTTGTGGAAGAGGTCACAGTTCGAGCAAAAATATCTAGATGCTTCGGTGTTAAGAATCCAGTCAAACTTGTTCTCACCAGATTCGCTTCCACAACCACAGCAATAATGATATCGTCTGTCTCTGCAAGATTGGCTTGTTGAGCATGCTTTTGTTATTGTCTGTCTTTCCTCTGGGTGCATTAGTGGGATTTGTGTCTAGGTTTTCCTCAAACATAACAAACTAGCTTTGATTTCTCAATTCTTCCACCAATATTTTTTATTTGGAATACTTCTATTTTTTATGTTCTATCCTTAGAAGCCTATGTTCCTTTATTCTTCAATATGTCTTTGGAAGCACTAAAAGATTCAACCAAATTAGTCTTAACTGAATTTAAGGATTGAGAAAAAAAAAAGCTTATCCTTTTAGCTATTAGCTTCCTTTGTGAGCATGTGACTGATCAGTTCTTATAGAGTCAGATTATTCTTCTTGTGTTTTAGGTGGTTGCAATAATCACTCCAGGGAGGAGAGAATTTCTCTAGCAGCACGTTCGCCTAAAGAATCTCACACATCTCATGCCTTCAGACAACACATTAGCCCTCAGGTTTTCGTACTCATGAACATGGTCCATTACTGGTTTGTCGTCTGATATCTGAATTGCAGCCATTTATCGATGACGTACTTTTTCCTGCCTGCATCGTCCCCACCATATCTAGACTCTAAAGTATCCTAAATAATCTTTGCATATTTTTGGACTATGAATAGATCAAATAAAGAGTCATTCATATGGTTGAGGAGATGGCCGCAGACTGCCTTGTTGTCTTTCTCAAATTTTTCAATATCAACAACAAAGGAAATAATATATTTGCTTTTGTAATTTTTCTCTTGTAAAGAGTTTTTAAAAACTAAGTATTTATGAGTAATTACATTTTTTTTATTAAACAACATTTTATCACAAGGAAAAAGTTTAGAAAGTATTCATGATATTTCTAAAAATTAACAAATCAAATCTTTGTGTTTAATATTTCTTGTAAAAAATTTCCTATGACGAAAATGGGGGATTCAAGAGGTTGATTGCCTAATATTCTTGAGGTGATGAAATTATTTTGGAAGGCCAAATTAAATTCAAAAAATTAAAATTTTCTTAATGTGTTTAGGCCACTTATAATTATTGCTCATTATTTAGCTTAAGAATAATGATCAATAAAACATCAAGCATTTAAAAATAAAAATAAAATTCTTTTTTTCTTTGAAGGCCATTTTTCTTGAAAATAATATGAGAAAATAAACTATCGTTCATTGAACGAGTATTATGGGGTGCTAATATCTTCCACATACACAAAAGACCCCCAAACCAAATCTTTATGTGCAGGGCAACTTATCTATGCATTTGGGTGCTGAGTAACACTATATAAACAAAGACTGGTGGTGACTCCATTTTTCTCCTCTCGGGAAGAAAGTCGGCTACTCTACATCACAAACCCATAGCGACACATAATATAAATATATCTAAATACACTGTATATGTTCGAAATACAAAGAACTGATATTGAACCAGAAGAGAAATACAAAAGTTGATATTGTTGGGTTTTATGCCCTAAACTCGTGTTTGTAAACATAAAACAAATATTCATTCAATAAAGTTGTTATTGATAGAATGAAATCCAATAAATTAACATCCGACGTTATGTCATATAACTGGAACAGTATATAACAGATATACAATATATATATTTAATATACAGCGTATATATTTGATATATAGTGTATATATACAGTATATATTCGATATACAGGTGGATAATGTAATAGTAGTAACCTAAAGGGTCTATAGTATATGGATAAGGTTGGGTACCTTATCCTGGTAACACTATGGATACGGCCCACTTTTTAATAGTTACAAATGACTTGACCTAGGTCGTTCGTGTGGAGACATGGAGTGGGGGTATCATATACAATGAGTTTGTATAAGACCAGACCGCAAAATAATTAATCTTTAGCTGTAACACCGTTAGCTAATAGATTAATATTTCAATAGGATGACCAGGTAACTCGATCTCAATCCTGAGTGAGTTACGGACTCCTGCTTGTTAGGGCTCGTTCTTTGATTTGTATGGGTGAGAGTGGCCTGAGTCGCCTACTCCGTATTCCTACCATTTTGGGGACGAGATCGTGGGGAGCTGGGAACATAACTACACAAGATGAAATTCACTTCTTCTCGACTTTAGGATAAGTAGATGAGTGTTCTCTCAAGTGCTGACTCCGGGACTTGAACAAGGGGCCCACCCTCTCACCGGTCCAAGAGGGACTTCCCGTTATTGGTTGGACCATAACCGTGTTGTTCATTAGAGGATAAGTGGTACTTAAGGTACAAGATGTAACACAGGAGTAAAACAGTAATTTGATCCAGTTGTGGTTACGAATACTCATGAAGGATTGACTTACTGTTAATGGTCAAAATATATGGACACAAAATATTCTACAGTGAGAAGAGTGCAACTGTGGGTCTTTAGTGGAGTAACCGACAGTTAACGAATATTGATTAATATGGTTAATGAATTTAATCAATTAATCTCGTATCATTGGAGTTTCCGATCTGTAGGTCCATTAGGTCCCATTCCTAGCTCGTAAATGATAATTAAGAATATTTAGTCTTGAAAAGAATTTGACTTGTTCAAATTAGTTAAAAGGAATTAAGGTAAATTGTATGAGATGTAATTAATATAATGTATGTTGATATATTATAATATAAAGTTAATTTTGAATTGGTATGGGAGAGATGAATGTTAGAATTTGATTCTTATATAGTTTATTAATTTAAGTTTAATTTAATTAAATTAATGAGATATATTAATTGGGTTAAGTTAAATTAGATTTAATTTAATTTAATTAATAATTCTTTTTTGTAATTAATTAAATTAGATTTAATTAATTATTCTTTTTAATTAAAACTGTTTTAATTAAAATAAAAGAAAAAAAAATAAAAAATAAAAGAAAAAGAAAAGAAAAAAAGGGAAAGAAATGGGAGGAAAACCACCCCACTCCCCACCATTGGGAAGTGGGGAGGTTTTCCCACTTCCCACCATTAAATGGTGGGAAGTGGGAGAGTGGTGAGTGGGGAAATTGTGACTTCCCACCACTTTTCCTCCCTTATAAAAAGGGAGGTTCTCCACTTCCTTTCGTCCCAGTTTCCACAGTTGTCGAGTTTCCAAAACTCCAAACGAGAAATCTGTCTCTCGATCTCTCGATCTCCCTTTCAACTATAAGACGGTTCCCACAAACTGAGTTCTTAAGATCCAGAGGATAGCGAGGAAGACTTTCTGGTGGCGTTGGTGTTTACATTAAAGAGATGTCTTCAAAAGGATGTATCACTAACTTCCTTTTATTCATGCTTATATGTCTTTTCTTTGTTGTAATTCTGAAACAAGTTCGAAGAACACGCGTTCGCGCGCTTCCGCTGCGGGATCTGATCCCTACAATTAGTATCAGAGCCTAGGCTCTGCTTTCGATCTTGTTTTGAATAACAAGGAAAATAATGGTAGGTGTTTCTTTATATTTGATGTATGTGGTTTGCAAATAAATGTTTTTAGTTTTTGGCATTAGATTTACAGTTTTTCCGTTGATTCGATCAATGTAAAAGCCCATTATTTTGGGCGTTTAATCCTGTAAATCGAGTCTGTAAGTTTGTGTCATTCGTCGTAATGAGTTGTGTGAAATAGTACCAGAGAAGTGAAGAAAAACCAGAGAAACCCAATGGACAGCGCCTCAGCGCCTCGGCACCTAGGCTATGCCAGAGCTACATAAACCCGAGAGCTCGGGCCTGCAGCAGTAGGGGCAGCGCCTAGACGGTGTTCCGTGGTGCCGTAGCGCAGGCGCCGGGTTTTATAAAAAAAAATTGTTTTTGTTTCATTTCTAATAGGAAGCCAAAAACCGATCTGTTTTGCTATTTAATTAGTATGCATTTCGAATGTATACTTAATTGGTTGTATATGTTGCATAAAGTATACCATATAGTTTAAAATCCCACCATAGGTTACAACTCCCGCATGAAGGAGGGCTCCTTAATGCGAGAATACGTTCTCAACCTGATGGTCTACTTCAACGTGGCAGAGTCGAACGGGGCCATCATAGACGAGCAGAGTCAGGTCAGCTTCATTCTAGAATCTCTTCTGAAGAGTTTCCTACCATTCCACAGCAATGCGGTTATGAATAAGCTAGAGTACATTCTTACCGTGCTCTTAAACGAGCTACAGACCTACCATTCTCTTATGAAAAATAAGGGACAGGAAGGGGAGGCAAACATTGTCACCTAAAAAAGGTTCCACCGAAGTTCGACCTCTGGAACCAAGTCTGCAACCTCTTCTTCTGGAAGTAAGACTTTCAAGAAGAAGTTTCAAGAAGAAGAAGACTACTGGTAACGGGTCTAAACCTGACTCCACTGCTGCCACTACCAAGAAAGGCAAGGTCAAGGCTGCAGACAAAGGAAAATGTTTCCACTGCAATGTAGACAGACATTGGAAGCGCAATTGCCTGAAGTACTTGGTCGAGAAGAAGAAATCCAACGAAGGTAAATATGATTTACTTGTTTTAGAAACATGTTTAATAGAGAATGATGACTCTGTCTGGATATTAGATAAAGGAGCCACTAATCACGTTTGTTCTTCGTTTCAGGGAATTAGTTCATGGAGGCAGCTTGAAGTCGGAGAGATGACCCTCAAGGTCGGAATGGGAGAGGTCGTCTCAGCTTTTGCGGTAGGGGAGCTCAAGTTATTTACGAACAAGAATTTGTATATATTATTAGATCATGTGTACGTAGTTCCAAAAATTAAAAGGAACTTAATTTCAATTTTTTGCTTGTTAGAACATATGTATTCCATTTCATTTAATTTGAATGAAGCATTCATTTCTAGAAATCATGTGAATATTTGTTCTGGTAAACTTGAAAACAACTTGTATGTGCTAAGAGTCTTAGTTCAAAATGTCGATGTCGTTGAAAATGCCGAGGTCCCTATTTTACGGACATGTCAATGTTGGGAGGGAACTGATGTGGATTTATGAAGGCGRATATGGGAGAACTAATGTTCGGAGGATTGTAGGAAAACGAAGGTATTAAAATGAATCGAATCCTATCAAATCTTTATGACATGTGGATGTCGATGGATATTTCGGGAAAAAATAATGAAAATTGTGGAAATTGATGGAAATTTTTTAAATTAGCAAATAAAACTTGAATTGTAGCTTAATCAGCCTATAATTGATCACCTTTAACCATTAAAGATAAGAATATGACCATTTTACTTATGAAAATGTCGATGTCGATGGAAATATCGAAAAAATATTTTTTTCTTTAATGAAGATTAATGGAAATTATTTGAATATGTAAAGTAAACTTTAATTGTAAACTTTTGACTACTTCTTTAGTGTTTTTCATAGTAGATTCATTTGGAAATGAGATAACTACCGACTTGGTTTCCAAACACATTTCTAAATTCTAATTAACTCGTACCTGTTTACTTTTTACCTACTTCTCTTTTCAAATTTGAATTTACACATTTTTCAAACACATTTTCAAATCAATTATCAATCCAATCATCCAAAATATCTACCAATGAGATCTATATGTGCTTAATATTCTACTCATTTAAGCAACTACTTTCAAAACTTTCAGTCTATGATGACCGGGGAGAACTATTGTAATTTATATCGTTATCAAGATAGTGCACTAGATCCTCTGAGATCATCTTTTTGGTATTAATTAAGTTACCTATTTTACTTCATGTTTCACCACTATTTGTATATAATAATATTTTAGTTTTTAAAAACTCTAAGATTATATCAATCTTTATATATGTCAATATTTCACATATATTGTTCAATTGTGGAAGTAAGGACTAGATTGGATTAGAAATTATCAATAAAGCGAATTCCAAATATTATTAATTATACTTTATACAGTATTAAAATTTGAATGTTTCATTGAATAAACTAAGATTACAATCATTGAGGTTGTGAGGAATTATAGACTGTAGTGGCATAGTAAGAAGATGATGAAAATAAAATAACCTTAAATAAGAAGAGGGAAAAAAAAGACATGTCGACATTTGAGTCGACATGGAGGAGGGAAAATCGACTTTCCCCCCTATGTCGATGTCGACATGCTCGACACATCGACATGTCCACACGTCGACATATCCAACGATATGTCGACATGTCTCTCGACATTTTGAACTCTGGCTAAGACTAACCATTACTAAAGCAGTTTTAAATACTAATTTTAAAAATGTTAAAACTCAAACAAAAAGGAAAAAAGTTTCTCCTAAAGAAAATACCTATCGTTGACACTTAAAATTAGGTCACATTAATCTCAATAAAATTTGAGAGGTTGGTTAGGAATGGTCTTCTAAGCGAGTTAGAAGACGATTCTTTACCACCACGTGAATCTTGTCTTGAAGGCAAGATGACTAAAAGACCTTTTACTGGAAAATGTTATAGAGCCAAAGAGCCCTTAGAACTTATACATTCAGACCTTTATGGTCCGATAAATGTTAAAGCTCGAGAAGGGTATGAATACTTCACCTCTTTTATAGATGATTATTCAAGGTATGGTTATCTATACCTAATGCAACACAAGTCCAAAGCCCTTGAAAAGTTCAAGGAGTACAAGACTGAAGTTGAAAATCAATTAGGTAAAACCATTGAAACATTTCGATCTGATCGGGGTGGAGAGTATATGGACTTTAGATTCTAGGACTATATGATAGAACATGGAATCACATTCCAACTCTTAGCCCCTGGTACACCTCAACAGAACTGTGTATCAGAAAGGAGAAACAGAACTCTGTTCTATATGGTTTGTTCAATTATGAGCTATGCTCAGTTGCCTAACTCGTTTTGGGGTTACGCAGTGGAGACTGCGATTTATATTTTGAACTTAATTTTCATCGAAAAGTGTCTCTGAAACACTATTTCAGCTATAGAAAGGTCGTAAAGCTAGTTTATGTCACTTTCGCATTTGGGGATGTCTGAGACACGTGCTCGTGACTAACCCAAAGAAACTGGAGCTTCGTTCAAAAGTATGTCTATTCGTAGGTTACACTAAAAAGACGAGAGGTGGTCTCTTCTTCGATTCTCAAGAAAACAGAATGTATGTATCGACAAATGCCACCTTCTTGGAAGAAGACCACGTTCAAGATGATAAACTACGAAGTAAGGTAGTGATAAACCAAATTTCTTAAGAAGCTACAAACATATCGACAAGAGTTATTGATCAAACTAGCACTTCAATAAGAGTTTTTGATGAAGCATGTACATCACGTCAGTCACATCTACCTCAAGAATTGAGGGTGCCTCGACGTAGTGGGAGGATCGTGTCACAACCTGACCACGACATGGATTTAATTGAAACTTAAGTTGTCATACCCGATGACAGCGTCGAGGATCCATTAACCTACAAACAGGCAATGGAAGATGCTGATAAGGACAAATGTGTCACAGCCATTGACCTGGAAATGAAGTCTATGTACTTCAATTCCGTTTGGGAACTTGTAGATCAACCTGACGGGGTAAAACTCATAGGGTGCAAATGGATCTATAAGAGAAAACGAGACCACGAAAGAAAGGTGCAGACCTACAAGGCGAGACTTGTGGCGAAAGACTACACACAAAAGACTTTGAAGAAACCTTCTCCCCTGTAGCTATGCTTAAGTTCATAAGAATACTCTTGTCTATTGCGATCAAATCTTATGGTTTTGACCAAAATGTTGATGAGCCTTGTGTATACAAGAAGATTGTCAACAACACTGTAGTCTTCTTAGTGTGTATATGGATGATATCTTACTCATTGGGAATGATGTAGGTATCTTACTAACATAAAGAAGTGGCTAGCTATTGAGTTCCAAATGAAGGATTTGGGAGAAGCTCAGTATGTTCTTGACATCCAAATTCTTAGGGATCGTAAGAACAAAACGCTAGCCCTGTCTCAAACAACTTATATGGACAAGATGTTTGTTCGATATTCAATGCTGAATTCCAGGAAGGACTTATTTCCTTTCAGGCATGGAATTCATCTGTGTAAGGAACAATGTCCTAAGACACCTCAAGAAGTTGAGGATATGAGACGGATACCCTATGCTTCAATAGTGGGTAGCCTGATGTATGCTATGATGTGCACTAGACCTGACATTTGCTACGCAGTAGAGATGGTCAGTAGATATCAATCTAACCAAGGATATGATCACTAGATTGATGTTAACGGAATCTTCGAGTATCTCAGGAGAACAAGGGATTATAAGCTCGTGCATGGCTCTAAGGATTTGATCATTACAGGATACACTAACTCTGACTTTGAAATAGACAAGGATTCAAGCAAATCCACGTCATGGTCAGTATTCACTCTTAACGGAGGAGCGGTAGTTTGCGAAGCATTAAACAAGGATGCATCGCATACTCCACGATGGAGGTTGAGTACGTTGCAGCTTGTGAAGCGGCAAAAGAGGTGATTTGGCTTAGGAAATTCTTGACCGATTTGGAAGTTGTTCCAAACATGAACTTGTCCATCACACTTTATTGTAATAACAGTGGTACTGTGACAAATTCTAAAGAACCTTGAAGCCACAAGAAAGACAAGCACATAGAAAGGAAGTACCACCTAATACGGGAGATAGTGCAACGGGGGTATGTAATCGTCACAAAGATCGCTTCAGAGTACAATATTGCTGATCCTTTTACGAAGGCACCCACGGTTACATTGTTTGAGGGTCATCTAGAAAGTCTAGGTTTACGAGCATTGTACGGTTAGTTTAGGACAAGTGGGAGAACTGTAATGGGTATAGTGTATGCCCTAGTTTATTGTATTTTTCCTTTGCTTTATGATTATGTACACCCCACTAGAGTTTAGTTCAAGTGGGAGTTTGTTGGGTGTGTTGCCTTAAATTCGTAGTTTGTATTTATGTAAAAACAAATTTATATTCAATAAAGTTATATTCAATCAATTTGTTGTTGAATTCATAACATTTCATTGTCTAAATCCAATAAACTAAACATCCAAAGTTACTGTCATGTAACCGGGACAGTATATATACTGGGTTCTATTCCAACTTCTTCACAGAAGAAATTAAACCTTTGTGATGTATATTCAGTCTCATTGTCAGTCATCACCACCTGAATCTTACAGCCACTTTGATTCTCAACCCATCTTTTAAACTTTAGAAATACTCTAGCTGCATCAGATTTATGCTTCATGAAATATATCCAACACATTCGAGTATAATCATCAATAAAGATAATGAAATACCTATTATCATTCAGTGAGAGAGTTGGTAAAGATCCACACAAGTCAGTGTGGATGAGCTACAACTTCTCGGTTGCTTTCCAAACCGACTTCTTAAATGGCAATCTTGTTTGCTTCCCTATCAAACAAGCTCTGCAGTTTGTTTTCAGCTCCTCCTGAACTGGTACTCCTATTTCCATCTCATTTTTCTGTAGGTATTACAACCCCTTCTAATGAAAATGCCCCAACCTCCTGTGCCATAACTCAGTGTCATTCACTTGATACCTGAAAGTTACCTGCTCCTTCTCGAATGGATCTAGTGAGAAGTTCTTGTTCCGCATTTTTATTTTGAACAACTCATTCCTATTAGAATCATAAATGAGGCACCTTCCTTCTGCAAATAATATTTTAAACTCATTCTCTACTAGTTGACCAACACTTAACAAGTTTTGATCAATTTCAAAAATAAACAATACTTCAGTAATCAACTTGGTTCCAGCACAGCTCTCTATTGACGCTTTGCCCTTTTCCTTCACTTCTAGATATGAAGGGATGTGATTTCCGAAGCGGAAGCGGATCTTCGTTGCTGATTTTCGGGATACAAAATCGAATTACAAAGAAGAAAAATACAGAAGAAACTCAAACCTTTGAAGAACGTTACTTCAGTGAGTTCCCCTCGAACACCACCACCGGATCTTCCTCGCTATCCTCTTGGGTCTCGGGATCGTGCTTGTGGTAGCACCTTGATCGAAGAGAGGGAGAGATTGAGAGAATTTTAGAGAAATTCTGGGAGTTTTTTTTCTTAGTATGTTATGTTTTCTCCAACTATTGAAGAAGAAGAACAATGACGTGGGGTAACTCCCACGTCACAGCAACCCCCCACTCCCTTGCAATATTGCAGGGGAGTTTTATATTAATAATAATAATAATAATAATAATATATCATAATTAATATATATATATATATAATTAATCAAATTAATTAATAAATAAATATAATTAATTATTAATCCAATTAATAATTAATAATTATATATATACATAAATAATTAACACTTAATTATTTATTATATAATTAAAATCATATTCTAAAACATTTCTCTCGTATAACCTATAGTT
>NW_019104572.1:29490-59886 GCF_001995035.1 Momordica charantia
GAGTGGGCTAGCAACACCGGTGCTGCGTCAAGGCGTCGGAGGAGCTGCCGGAAATGAGAGGAGGGGGCGGCGGGGTTGGGAATGAAGAAGAAGTCGGGGGGCGGCTAGGGTGAGAAGAAAGAAGAAGAAGAAGGAGAACTTGGGCTAGGGTTTCTTTTTGTTTTCTTTCTTTTTTTCCCCTTTTCTTTTACCTTTCCTTTGTTCTAAAAAAACCCAAACCAAACCAAAAACCCAACATAACCAAGCCCAATAGCAAAAGAAGCCCATCCCAACTTAAGACAAAACCAACCACAAGGAGCCGATAAATATAAGTTTAATTAGAGTTTAGAGCCCGATAAATATAAATTTAATTAAAGTTTAAATTAAAAAAAAAACATAAAAATCTCCTGATTCGAGACCAACTAACCTGAAGGACTCGGGGCGTTACAGCTCATGAGAAACCGGTAGCCACAAAGATTTGATCTTCTTCTTACTATACTGCAACATGTGCTCCTCCTTGTTGTTGAGTCTTTGCTTCCTTACAAAAACTCTCAATGTGCCCCAATAAATGACACATTCTACACTTCACATCTGGTATTCTCCAGCATATGACTGTGGATGATTCTACTTCCCACAGTGCTTGCATGCACTATCAGCATCCCTTGCAGTGGATTCTAAGCTACTACTGTCACTCGCCTTTTTCCTTTTCCACTTATTCTCTCTTCCACCTTCTCCCTGCTGCATTCTAGCTTTCAGTGCCCCCTCAATGCTTCCTTCTTGCGTCATCAACATCCTCTATTCATGTGTTTGTGAAGCACGAACTACTTCTATCACCTTGAGTTTGAAGAGGTCTTCAGTATTCTCTAAGGAAGTAATGGTTGCTTCATATCTCTCAGGTACTGAAAACGTAATCTTCTGAACCAATCTATTATCAGATATATCAGTTTCTAATGCTCTTGCCTTGTTAGCAATCCTGATCAACTTGTCTAAGTACTTTTTAATGGACTCAGAATCCTTCATCTGCATTCTCTCAAATTCCCTCATCAAGTTCAACACTTTTATACCTTTAATCTCTCATCGTCTTCATACTCACTTTTGAGAAACTCTCAGATCTCCTTTGCTAACTTCAAGGTCATAATTCTGTTGAATATGGCAGGAGACACAGCTGCATATAGGCAAGCTCGAGCCTTTGCCTTCTTGGTGACCCTCTCCTTGTGAGTCTTGATCTGATGCATTGTTGGATTATTAGGGAGTGGAGCAATTTCATAATCTTCCTCAATTGCTTCCCAATAATCACAACCCGCCATGTAGGCTTCTATTTTGATTGCCAATACAGATGGAGCCAATGAAGAAAGATTGTTTGATCCTAACTCCATTGAACACAACTCTCACAGGTGTATCACTCGGTTTCTCTCGGAAATATTTCACTAATTATCACTCATAGATCCCTTAAGAATTTAAGGCTCTAATACCACTGTCGTTCTTATTATTGAGACACAAATGAGAAATTTGGGAAGTGTAAATTTTATTCAATAATACTACATATAAATACACACTCTAAGTCTAAAAGTAGACTCAACTAACTCCATAAAATTAGCAACTCACTCCACTAACTCGAAAAGAATAGCAACCTAATTGACTTGACTATAACCCAAAATAACACTACCAACTTCCTAAAAACTAGGACTTAGACTAGACAAATTCAAATCATTCAAACTTGCAACTTGAGTTAACTATCAGTAACATAACGATCATATGCCCCCATCGCCTAATACCCTACAAATAGCAACGTCACTCTAATATCAAGTACGTAATCTGAACCTCGACTTGAGACTTCAAATCAACCTCTTGCTCATTTGAGAATCAGAGTTTTTGCTTCTTTAATGTAGGTCTTCTTCACCAAGCTCGCTCCGTAAGCTCAGCCATACTTGATCTTACTAGTTCTCGAGTCAGATTATAATTCGCCATAAATATTTGGTGTCGTCTATGGATTTGACTAAAAACCAAAGTTATTCTCTACCATAAATATGACTGGGGCTCCTTCTTAAGGGTTTAGCACCTCAAGCTGCCCTAACGAACCTTAGCTCCTCAAGATCCTCCAGCACCACAAGATCCTCTTGCTTCGGGCACCTCACAGAATGTTCCTAACGTCCCAGCAACCACAGGAGTTCGGACTCATCGAACCTCATCCACCTGGATTAATTTTGCGCTCAAACCCCAAAATAACCACTAGTTCAGGGTGTGCAAGGTTGAACCAATAGAGTTGGACGAGATACCACTCGTTCGGTAGGTCCAGATGTGCTAGCAATTATGCAAGTCGAAATGGACAAAATGTGGAAGCGAATGGAGGCCATAGAGCAGACTTATCATAACCTCGGACATATCGAAATAATTAAGCTCTCATACCAGTATGACCCTTGCAAGGGGAAAGTCCTGTCGATCCAAGCCTTTTTAAGGAAGAAGTTTACGATTACTGAACTAACTATAGGATCAACGTCGGCATCGAGTTAGATCGTTCGAATTTTCTGGGACACGGAATCAATCACAACATGTGGAATATGTTGATGTCAAACATATTAACGACAACCTTCCTGTTGAGGATGACCAAATACACTGTACCAGCCCAGGGCACGACCAAGACTCGACGAGGAATTCGCGTCTTAATGGATCTTTGAGATGTTCTTAACGATCGAACTCGACGGTCGCTAGCCCAAGTCCAAGGCCTGCCCCCCATTAGTAAGGCTTAATTGTGTTTAAGTTATCGTTGTTATGATATAGGCTCAGAGAGAGAGTTGTATTTAAGTTGCTCTAATTTGTGGTGCAATATATAGTTGCTTTAGATCATGAAGCATGGATGAGAGAGTGGGGGAGCGTGTGCTGTAATTATATAACATATTTGGTTTGAGTGTTATCAAGGCTTGAGTGTGTGTTGTAATTATATAACATATTTGTGTGTGTTGGTTTTAAGGCTTTTGTGGTTGACATTTGGTCCTTGGTACTTTAGGGAAGGATTTTGAGGTGGTATTGGTGTTAGCATCTAATTTGGATGTGGAGGAGGGGAATCGGTTGGAAGTTGGTATGTTGAGAGAGTTTTGGCTTTAAATTGGTTTTGGTGAGTTATAGATCTATAGGCCACCAAAACTAGTTGGAAATACATGTGCGGTTTCGCTTTTAGTGTATGCTACTTGTTTTATGTTCTTCTATGTTCAGAACGTGCTATGTTTCTTTAGTGTCTAAATTGACGGTTCGGTAGATACTCTAGAGTTTTGTTTTGTTTTATTTTAAACTAAATTGACACGAAATATCTTTTAAAAGTTTTGTTTTGTTTTTCAGGTACTTTTGGTAATGACGGTTCAAAGCTTCACATGTTAGAAGATTAGATAGAATCAGAAATGAAGCCTTGACATAGTGATTTGGTGTAATAAACGTGTAATGTTTGAAATATCTTATTTTGTAAGCACATATGGTAAGAAATTACTTTTGTTTAATGTAAATTTCATATTATTTGATATTTGTGTGAATTTAAATTCCTTATTAGGTGTTTCAATAAGGTTGGGATTCAAATTAGCATGCATTATATTAAAAGAAAATCCTGACAAAATTAAAAGATAAAAAAAACGGAAAGAGCTTTTTAGTGACATTTTAAAAAAATTCAGGTAAAAGGATTTATCCCGAAGAAAAAAGAAAAAACAACGAGAAAGAAACCAGAAACGTTTGGAGAAGTTATTTTTCTTGACGTTATTTAGAACCGTCGAGAAAAGGCTAGACTCCCAACATTTTTTAAAACGTCGGGAAGGAAGCCTTTTCTCGATGTTTCTAAACATCGAGAAAAAGAATTTCTTCTGACGTTTTTTTGGAAAATTTTGGGAGTTTGCTGTCCCGACGAACTTCTCCTGACGTTTTGGTCAACGAAAAAAGTTCATCAAGACAACTACCACCCGACATCTTGTAAAGTCAGGACAAGTCTTAATTCTTATAGTGGTCATCAGCAATACTTCATACCACATAGGTTGAAACAAAAAAAAAAATTGAGTAAGTGAAGTTTAGGTAGAAGAGTAATCTACAATGACGAAAATGGTTATTTTTCTTTTAAAGTTCAGGGACTAATAGACATTACAAAAGTTTATAACCAATATAGTTTTTTTTTTAAATTGAGGGACCAAAATATATCTTTTCAAAGTTTAGTGACCAAAATAGAACAAATCATAAGAGTTTGAGCTGAAACACCTCTTATGATTTGTAAAAAGTATGTTGATTCGAGTGCAATTATTTGTTGTAGACATGAGTTGAAAAGCAAGGTATGAGTTCATATTAATATTTTCTTAATACGTTTGTTTTATTTTGTTAGAGTAGCTTGAGATATTCAGGAAAGAATTTTGTCGTACCTTCGACGTGTACGAGGCATCAACTCTTATTCCATAGAGTGGTAATATGTTAGCCACATATTGCAATTTGAATCCTTTCCAATTACTATGTTATGAACAAATATTTCATATTGTATTCTTACTTAGGTCTTGCAAGAACTACCATGGAGAACCTTGGTTGCAACCATCTGATTTTTGGGCCATTGTCATTGGATTAGCAATGAATACATTTTTTATGTATATTTAAATACTTGGTTTACGTATTAGGGTTGATGTATATGTGAATATAGTTCGTTTTTGTATATGTCAGTACTTTGTATATGTACGTGAATAATTTGTTTATGTATATATGGCTTCTTGGTTTGAATATCTTTACGTATATGTTTTTGTATGTGTAATGCGTAAAATTGATAAGTGCTAGGTCTAAAGTTGTGAAAAGCGACTTCTTGGAAAAACATTTCTTGACAGGTTTATTCCATTATTAAAATAGTTAAAATATGTGATGTTTAGAAAATGTCACTGTTTCAATAGTTACGATGATGTATTAATAATCTTGAAATATATTATAAAAGTACTTATAAATGTCACAAACATTTCAATAGTCATGACATTTATAAAAGTCAACCAAATATATTTCATGTCATGGAAAACCTTTTTGTGACAAATAACAACTTTTATTGTCACACTTTTCTGGACTATTCATAACTTTTTTCCAACACAAATTGTTTAACAAGTATTGTCATAGTTAGAAGATTCGTAAAATGACATTATAAAAATTTAAATTGTCACTATATTATTTTTTGTGATGGTTAAAACAATATCGTTATTAAATGTTCCATGACATTTATAAAATTGTTGTTATACATGTTTTGGTGACATTTATAAACTATCGTCAAATTACATCTCGTGACAATGGTGAACAAATTTTTTATTGTTTAATGATAATATTTCAATAATTGTCATATTTTCTCTTTCCTTGATGGTTCAATCAATGACAGTATTTGCATGACGTGGCGCCTAATTTTCAAGGGCGTTTTCGATATTTTAATAATTGTTACGCACACTCCATTGGGTAGTTTTGAAATTATGATTTTTATACCCTGAAAGAAAATTATGACTTTTTCTCATAGTAGCCTAGTAGGTGAGTTTTGAAGAGGTCTTGTCATATTTTTTCCTTGCCCAAGTCCAAGTGTTAGGAACAGAAATCCTAATCCAATCCATAAATTTATAAAATTCAACAAATATGTTACAGAAGAACTTGCTTTTCTTCACTCTCTATTCAGGGTGATATATAACTTTGACTTGGCCTCTTCACTTAAAATTCATTTAAAATATTATCTTAAAAAAATCATTTTAAATATGGTTTAAAATCTCAAAATTCTCAAATAATGTCAACAACAATCTAGAACCCTTGTTGATTTTCCTCCNAAAGAAAAAAAGCCTCCTAATGTTTCTTCCACCCAATTCATTTATATATATTATGACATTTTAGTACTCAAAAAAATATATATTATGATATTTTAGGGATTTTTCATTTTTTTAATTCAATAGTAGTGGGGCAAGGATTGTGTTATCAACCATTTGAGATGGTGATAGGTGTCTAATCTACCGAGTTATATTAGGTATACAAATTGTTAAAGTTTTGATAGAAATATTGTACAAAAGAGGAAAGAAGAAAAACTAAAGAAAAATGTAGTCATAATTTTGATCTTCAAAGTTTGAGAAATAATTCAGGGAGGAATACTTCAATCCTTATTACTAGGAGTAGGTCAAATTGAATTTGGGAATCAAAATTACTTACCACTTAAGCAACATCTACCTTCCAATAGTCCATTTCAACCTAGCTAGTTGAAGCATTTATGTCAACTAGAAAATCGTGAGTTCAACTCTTCCCACCCCACATGTTTGCCAATTTTGTTTTTAGAAACTAATTCAAATAATGGAAATTCTAACGAACGAACCTTTCTAGTTTTTTCATATTTTGAATTTGAAACTTTAAGATGCAAAATTATTTCAAAAATTATTAAAAAAAATTTGATAAATATATTATTTCATGTTTTAAACTCATTTTTATTAAAATTAACATAAATAAAGTGTAATATGTTATAAATTATATAATATTGTAAAATAATAATTAACAAAATTTATAACATATATGTTAATAAATTAATTAATACTATTTTAGATTGAACTAAATATTTAATTGGTAAGTATTACTAGTTTACAAATATCTACTGTTTGATAATCATTTCGTTTTTCGTTTTTGGTTTTCCGCTTTTAATTTTTCAATAAGTTGTTTGATAACCAATTCAATTTTGTGTTTTTTATTTTTCAAAAACCATTTTGAAATTCTATGTAAATCTTCTAATACTCAACTTTTTTTTCTTTATCATATTTAGGGGAAGACAAAAATTTACATAGGGTCGGGTCCTAAAAATAGAAAATGCATGTCCCGACCCCGTCCCCGATTCCATTTTTTAAATAATTAATATATATTGATTATACTTTTTTATACTTAAATTCTAAAAATAATTAAAAACAATTATAAAACCGATATTTTTTCTCGAGAACAGCTCTCGGACTTAAGAACGAGGTGGAGACGGAGACTAAAAATTTTCACGAGCCCGAGAATGGGGGAGAGCATCCCCACATCCACACTATTGTCATCTCTACTCTACATAAAATTATCTCTCTCTCTAATATGTATTTTCAATTTTCAAACTTTTTAAAAACTAAAAACGGTTACCAAACGTGTTTTGGTTTTTTGCTTTTTAAAAACAAAAAATAAAAAATGATTATCAAACATGGTTTTTGTTTTCTACAAACAAAACCAAAAACCAAAAAGTAAAATAGTTATCAAGCGGGCCTTAAATATATTGAATATTTTTTTTAATTGAGATTCAATTTCGAAATCTAGTATCAAAATCACATATCCAAAAATATTGAAACATATTGAATACAACTTGTTTTTCATTTAATTCCATGTTTTCAAATTTATGTTTCTAAGATTACCAACAAAATGCAACAATGCTACAGGAGGACTCATAACATATCTCTCTTGTCAAATATGATTTAGTTTTATGTCTAAACATTGATCAACTCACATATTTTTCATGCCTTTCTTATACTTGAGAGAGGAAAAAAGAACTTATTAATCAATCACCTAATTTAAAATTCTTTATAAATTGATTACAACGTTCTGCGTTATCCTATAATATATGGTGCTTTAAATTTTTGTTAGTATTATCAATATAATAATGATTCCACCCATTTGAGCATAATTTATGATGTCATATTATATATTAAGAAAAAGAATAGTAATTCTAAAGATCAATTCATATGATTACTGTTAACTTGAAAAGTTAATTAAAATTTAGCTTTTTAAAGAAAGACTTAAAAGTCATGGGCGCATGATTTGGACTAATATGAAATAATCATAGAACAAGGTGAGAGTAGTTGGAACTAATTCATTTTATATTATTGTTGCAGATGACTCTTAAAGACGGGAAAAATTAACTCCATTGTTTCGACTCTTTAAGCTTCGGTAACAAGAAAGTTCAATAAATGATTTTAAATTTGGTGACTTGAAATTTAGAAATAATTTTAATTTTTTTATTTTGGAACGATTTAAAATGAATTAAGTTAAATCTCGATGTTCGTTGTCAAGAAAAATTAAAATAAAATAAAATTCTACTAATTTAGACTTTTACTCTAGACTTATTAATTAGAAATTAAAATATAATAAAATTAAATAGGTTATTTATTTTGAAATTCTATGAAATCTTGTGAAATTCGAACATTTTGATTTGAGATTTTTTTTACGTAAAAACTAAATTTAAAATCTAGTAAGATTCCAAATCATTCAAATTAAGGACCAATAAAATTCATTTGAAATCTATTATGATTTTGAAATTCTTGAGCATAAAAAATTTCAGGTTCTAATCTCGAGCGAGTCAAAAATTAAAAATATATGATGGAAGTACTTAAGCCAATTAGAGAATTTATTATATCTTAAAAGAGGACATAACTCGATTATCAAAGAGTTCTCCACAACCAAAGCGAACATATCTCAACAATAATTGACATATACCTCCAACCACAAGATCGTGAGTTCGAATCTTATCCCCAATATGTTGTACTAAAAAAAACAAAAAGAGTTCTCTTTGATAACAAGAAGCCAATTAGAGATCATTTAATTATGTGATCATTGAGTCCGGTTTGATAATGTTTTTGCCTTTAATTTATATTTTACAAATTCATGGTAATGGTTTACTAACATTTTTTTCATAATTACTAAAAAAACATATGTATCCTTACCAATCTAAATATAACTCAATCAGTTAAGTCATATATCATTGACCAAAAAGTTGAAAATTCGAATCTTCATCCCATCTATTGAATTTAAAAAAACATCTATCCTCTAAAGAAAAAACATCATAAATCTAAAATGGTTACCGATCATTGAATCCTAAATGATTAAAGCAAAAACACTTTCTGACATATGGTTAAAACAAACAAAAGAACACTTAATATAATTTATAAAACAAATTTCTACAACATAAGTGTTGGAGGGTAAAAACTGACAAGACACGTAGACCAATCAAGTCAACTCGAGAAGAGTAGCCACATATGGAAGGTAAGGTCTGACCTACGACTATAACCGATCTGACACATCCTTGCAAACCTAGTCAATCTCCCAAGCTCTACTCGATCGAGCTAAAAGGATTTCGACCTCAAATCCAACAGTCTGTATAAACCATCCAACCTCCTATCGGAATGACCATTACAGACTTGTCTCCCCACCCTGCCTATAAAAAGGACATCATTTCTACGACTTAAGTATAAATTCTATCTGACACAGACCTATTTAACTCGAATTCAGACTAACTTCAACTTGAGAGTGTCTATTTCTCTTTTACAAGTCTCTCCTCCTGCAGCTCACCCCTCCATAGCTCGTCCATATTCATTGAAAGCCGATCTCAAGTAGCTCGGTAGAATCCACCATGGACAATATGTTTGTATAATTAGCTAGCTATTGAAATAAATAACTTTCTATATCATCTAAAGTTCATTACTCGATAGTCACTTAAAATAAATTTGTAAAGTCTTGACGCCACGCATATTCAATGTATATTATGATGTGTGTTGGTCCTCAAAAATAATAATTATAATCCAAAGTGGTTGAAGAAAAGTTTGGTGCATTGGAAATGGTAAATTTAGTTGAATTTTGAGGTTAAAATGCAAGAAAATAACTTGAACGAAGACTAATTCATAATCACTCCCACATAAATACATCTATAAATAGACTTTAACAAATGCACAAATTTTTCATCAACCAAATTTTCCTTTGGTTTTGCAAGAAAAAAAGAAGAGGGACAATTATGGAAAATATTAAATTTTCATCAGCCATATTTCTTTTGGTTTTACAAACAACAATATTTCTTGTGTCTGCTTATGATCCCAGCCCTCTCCAAGACTTCTGTGTAGCCATTGATGAACCCAAATCTGCTGGTATTTTTCTCATCCTTCAAACTAATTAAAAATTTCAAGTTGACATTTTTTTTTTAAATATATCTTTGATTTCTAAGTTTCTTTGTTTAGATAATTAGGGCTCCTTAGATCAGGTTTGATTTGATAGCTATTTTGTTTTGGATTCTTATTTTGAAGATTATACTTGCTTTGATAACTATTCTTAAATCCACATTTGATAATAGATGAGGAAAACAATAATACATCTGAGTTCATGACTAAATTTTAAAAACAAAAACTACTTTTTGAAAAATACTTTTTATATATAGTTTTAAATTTTTGGCTTATATTTGAAAATATATATTTAAAAAATAGATGAGAAAAAACTAAGAAATGCATGGGTGAAAATACAAATTTGATTTTCAAAAAATATAAAATCCAAGAAAATGATTGTCAGACAATGCCAAACATAAATACATGGACGAAGTAGATTTTAAATATGCTTTTGCAAATAAATGAGAAAAATAAATACTATTTACACAGCCTAAATTTTAAAAATAAAAGATAAAAAGAAACATAAATACATGGGAGAAATTTTTTTTTCTTTTTTTCCTAGAAATGAAATACTTACAATTATTTTGTAGTTTTAATTATGTTTAATATTTATTATGCATTTGATTGTTGGTAAGAATTGATTAAAAAAAAAAAGAAGCGTTTTTTTAATGTGTTTTTTTAATTTTAGAAAACAAAGCACAAAGCACCAAAATGGTTTACAATTCCATAGTTAGTTTGTCAAGAAAATGTTACTAAAAAACATATGTTTTTCAAAATTAAAAAATATAATCATATTTCTTAGAACTCTTTGATAATTTTTTTTTATAAACTATCTTATGAATTACCATCCAATCATTACTTCGTTTATTAATTAAAAAATTATTTGTGAAATTATAGCTAAATTTCATAAGAAAAACCATCCTTCTAAGAACTATTTTTTTAAATTATTAATATTATAATTTTAAAGAATATAATAGAAATTTTAAAAGGTGGTAAACAAACTTAACAAAAAGTAAAAATTTGTGTATTTAAGATAGCCTTAGTTCCAAACTTTTAAATGTCCATGCCAATAAAAATTTCAAGGTTGCACTCTTATAAAAATATGAATAAAATGTCGAAGTTGATAAATATTTTTAAAAAAATTATAATAATAAATATTTAAACTAACAAATAAGCTTTCCACACTTTTGAAATAAGTTAAAAGAGTATTAATATTAATATCATGTCATATTTTGTTGATATATATATATTTTTTTAGTTTGTTAAGTTTTTTTTTGCTGTACTATGAAAATGTCGATGTCAAACTCATGAACCAGCGAAAATTAAATATCATCTGTAGTTGTTGAATATGTAGTTGTTGAATGATTATTATTTTTTTTAAACTTGATGCTCCAATATCGTAGTATTTGTGAACGGAAAGTTCTGCAAGGATCCGAACCATGTGAATGCGGACGACTTCTTCTTTTCGGGACTCGACGTTGTGGGCGAACCAAACAAACAGGGTTCAAACGTGACTCAAGTTAACGTAGGCAACTTAAAAGGACTCAACACTTTAGGCATCTCCTTGGCCCGCCTCGACTTCGCTCCATATGGGCTTAATCCGCCCCACACCCACCCGCGAGCCACCGAAATTCTTGTAGTGATCGAAGGCAGTTTGCACGTCGGGTTCGTGACGTCAAACCCGAACAAACTCTTCACCAAAGTGCTTAACAAAGGAGATGTGTTTGTGTTTCCGATCGGGCTCATTCACTTCCAGCTGAACGTCGGGCATGGCCCGGCCCTTGCTTTTGCGGGACTTAGCAGCCAAAATGCAGGTGTTATTACAATTGCTGATGCTGTGTTTAACTCTGATCCCATGATCTCTCTTGATGTGCTCACCAAGGCCTTCCAAGTTGACAAGAATGTTATTCAATATCTTCAGAAGCAATTTAAGTGAGGGAAATTATGGAATAGTTTCAAAGATATGTGCTTTTAAATTATATATGCACCCATAAGTTACTAGTTATGTGTTGTGTTGTTGCTGTGTTTCTCAAATTTCAAAGTGAATAAAGCGGGTTGCAATATTAATTACTATTCCTAATACAGTAATAAATTTCTTTTCACGAGCTGAATGTATAGCTAAACTAGTTAAAGCATCTACCTCCGACCAAAAGTTCGTGAGTTCGAATCCCGTCCCCACAAGTTATATATAAAGAAAAAAATATTTCCACCTACCATTGCAGCAGGCAAGCCTACGAAGAATAATAAAAATCTCATATCTATGATCAATAACCATTTGATGGATGGCAATGAAAAGGCAAAAAAGGCTTTTGGATGCTTGGAGATGAGGATCATGGCTTATAGGAAAGTGCAGATTTCTTAAGTTTTATTTCTATAGATTACATTACCAAATCTTGATCCGATGTAATTCTTGTTTATGGATTTTTTTTTTTTTTGGCTGCAAATGGACTGTCCTGGTCCTGTTGGCAAATAATGGAGTTGAAAGTAAAGTGGCTGCAACAGTATAGTTTTGAACCATTATTGTTCATTTCCATATTTATACTTCTTGTACTAAAACTGCCCATTACCATATTTGTTTTCAATTTCCTCTCAAAGTTTTTATAAGGGCAAATTTGAAATATGGTACTTATACAATTATATGCACCCCTAAATTTTTAATGGTAAAAATTTAATCCCAAACTTCAAAAAAATTGGATCTATTTACTCTATTTCTCCCTACTGAAAGTTTAGCGGTGCAATTCTTCCACTAAAAGTTTAGCGGTACAATTCTTTCACTGAAAGTTGAAGAATTTAATATTTACTCTTCAAAGTTTAGGAGTAATTTTTTACTTTGAGAGTTTAATTTTTACCATTGATAAGTTTATGGGTGCAATTGTAACAACTACCATACTTTAGGGGTGGTTTATGCAATTTGCTCTTATTTTCCTGGTAGGTAATGAACTAACCCAAACATTTGAAAATGAGAAGAGAGATGTCGAGTGAGAAAATATAAATATATATACTATGTTAAATCGAATCTGTCTATCTCTCCGAACTAATTAAAAAGGGAAAAATACTAGAAAGCAAAACTATATAAAATAAGTTTAAAATAGGCAATGAAGCTTTCGAAAGATGTCGTGAATAAGCCAATATGTCATGAATTTGTGAGCCTTGTGCATCAAATGAACTCCATCCCAACTAATTCGTTCGTTGAGGTTGGCAGATACTGGTACTCCTGGAAGACCATATATTTGCGTTAAGGTAAACTCATAATCACCTCCAATTCCACAACAAAGACTTTTGCATGGATGATTCGTGAAATCCTACATATTAGAGATGACACCAATTTATTAGATATATAACATTTTCTACATCAATAAAAATATAGTGCAAAAAGTAGGGTTAAGAAACATACCAAGTAAGAACCCGCAATAGTGCATTATAATAATCACCATATATAATCATTACATTTGGGTTCTCTTTTTTTTCAATGATCTGATGGCATGTTTTAGATATTTATTGTGATAGTTTGTTAAACCGTTCAAATCCTTCAAACAATGAAGTTCATCATAAGCGGTTGAATCCTTTGTTTGAAATCCAGTAAGATAGATTATTGGTAGACAACCTATTGGAAACTTTCCTGGAACAATAACTCGAGCAACACCATAATTTATAACTCTCTACAAAACACACGATTATGAAAGAAAAGAATAAGAACTTCTAATTTATATAGATAGCAACAATACCGCCATACTTCACACCAAAAAATAATAATAAAGAAAAAAGAAAATAATATAACATATATTGTGACAACATCTTTTATAGTTTGAACAACTTCGTGCACCATATTTTTAACTTCGTCAATAGTTTTGCCTTGAAATAGAGCATAATTGTAATCATTCCCTCCAATCTCACCGACCAAAAACAAAGCATTCTTTAACTTCTCCTTGCAATCTATAAGATATACAAGCTAGAGAATTAGTATATATATATAATCGAAAAAGAATTTAAACATGGAATATATACTTCGTATAATTAAATCGAAGTCGAAGGAAGTATATTCAAACCTCTTTGATTAGAACATATATTATTAAAATGAGCAGACATCCAATCAAGCTGTTTAGTTAGAGATGAGTTAGTGACGGGAGATAAGATCTTGTTTAGAGCAAGAACTGTCCGCCACAGCAAAATTGACTCCATGACTCATTGATGCCTCTTTATTCAAATATGGGTTGATCAAAGGGAGTCCAGCGGCCAAAGCTGTAATAAAAATGATAAATTTTATTTATTTTTGTTATTGACGTGTAAGATATAGACAAAAATGAGATCATAATCTAAAGCATCATATTTTAAAGAGGTTCAATTTTAAGACCTTGTGCATGATAATTTGAGTTCAGACACTATCTCCGATCAAAAGATCGTGAGTTTGAATCACCGCCCCACATATTGTACTAAAAAAAGACCTTATTGATAAATTTGACTGAAAACACTGGACAAACTTATCCCAAACTACCGACATGAATCTAACAACGATAGAAAATGAAAGATAAATTCAGTAATACGTATATAAGATCAAACATATTAATTATTAATGTCAAAAGTTAGAAATAACATTTTTATATAATAAACAGGTTTTTTCCTTCTAAAAACGTAACTCATGGCTCACAATTTTTATTCGAAAACGAATCAGCCGTAGCACAATAGGATATTGAAATCACTTATTGAAGTGATCTATCCATTAGAACAACGGCCCATTGCGTTCTTAAAGAACGTTTAAGGTGAGAAAATTGAGTCATCAAATTTTCACGAATGAGATTTTCAGTATCGTATATGGAGTCGCTGAGTTGATAGATTGCGTCGAACATGCAAGCCTTCAGCGGATGAGCATTTGATGCAAAGGGAAGAAGAAGGAGGGCAAGAGCAAAAAATGATTTAGTCGAAAGGGCCATAGTAATTGTTTAAAGCATTAGTAGTGCTGGCTCTTTACAATCACCAGAATAACTCTCTTTTGGAGAGTTATCACCAGACATGAAGCCATACGACGGGTCAACTGATCCAATCGACCACGTTGAACTGTACGAGGGTTTGATGGAGCTAAGTGGATCAAGGGACGAAATTAAGTGCAGGGCTTTTTCTTTCACTTTGAAGGGCCAAGCCCGGTCCTGGTATAGGCAATTAAAACCCAAGACCATTGGGTCTTGGAAGCAATTGAGGAAGGTTTTAATAAGCCAGTTCTCTGCGCAGCATGACACGAAAACGCCTGATACCCATCTTCTCACCATTTATCAATCAGAGGATGAGTCGCTGCGTGATTTCGTTGGAAGATTTATGGCAGAAAAGATTAAAGTCCCCGACTGTTCAGATGATGCAACCAGAATGACATTCACATCGGCTATAAATAATCCAGACTTGGTTCATTCTTTTGCCATTCAACTAGCTCGGACTTACAGCGAAGCGATTCAGCGAGCACATCAATACATGCATGCAGAGGATGTGCTTCGAGCAAAACACCTCCAACACCAAACAGTAATATCTAGGCATGCACAAGCTCGAGGGTAGAGCTTGCAGCCGAGAAAAGGTCATACAAGTCGCGATCAGGAGTAAAAAAAGTCGACACGTGATAGTCGACCACGACAGGAGCGAACACGAGTCCATGATTGTCGCCAAAGGGAGTTCGACCGTTACACCCCTCTAAATGTCCCACTCTCAGAAATCCTAGCCAATATCGAAAATAGTGATCTGCACACAATGATGGAGAAGCCGAATAAGATGAAATCAAGTCCGGACAAAAGAAGCAAAAACAAATATTATCGGTTTCACAGGGATCATGGACACGATACTTCGCAGTGCTAGGACTTGAGAGACCAGATCGAGAATTTAATCAGGCGAGGTCATTTGAAAAAGTACGTAGGAAAGAAGACCGCCTGCTCTTCTCAGGGAAATAGGAAGTTCAATCGACCAGATCGTGATGATGAGGATAAATCCCCTTCACCTAAGAGGTGAGAAGCGAATGGAAAGAGGCCGGTAGTGATTAATACCATATTTGGTGGCCCAAGTGGAGGGCAGTCATGCAATAAAAGAAAAGCCCTTGTTAAAGAGACTAGTCATGAAGTTAAGACTTTATATGTTTAACTCTAGTGACCATCTCATTTACCTCGACTGATTTGGAAGGGGTCTTTACCACATAACGATGCATTAGTGATCTCACCCATAATTGATAATGTGCAAGTTTGACGGGTACTTGTCGACGGAGGGGCCTCAACCAATATACTCTCGCTCTCAACCTATCTGGCTTTGGGTTGGGCAAAGTCGCAGCTGAAGCGGTGTCCGACACCCCTAATCGGTTTCTGGGGAGAGTCAGTCATGGCAGAAGGCTGTACCGAACTACCGATCATCATTGGCGAGGGCGACAGCAAAGTTCGGAAAATTGTCGAATTCGTTGTCGTGGAATTCGACATCAGCGAACAATGCAATTTTGAGACGTTCGTACATTCACGAGCTACAAGTTGTGCCATCTACCTACCACCAGATGATGAAGTATCCAACTGTCAATGGTGTTGGAATCATCAAAGGCGAGCAGAAAGCTTCACGAGAATGTTATGCCACCACATTAAAAGGTGCTCGAACTTGCGCAATGGTCTTAGGAAGTACGTCTAACAAAACACCTTCAGGTGATGAGTTCGCCAATGAATCCGGATGGGGAATGTCGAAGCAAGAGCTTGAACAACTTAAATTAGGGTTAGATGAAAGAATGATTAGCATCGGAATAGGGCTTAAAACCCCAATGCGAGGAGAACTCGTTAATTTCTTACAAGGGAATTCTGATGTATTTGCATGGTCTCACGAAGACATGCCAGGAATAGACCCTAATGTGATAGTTCATAGGTTGAAAATTAATCTGAATTGTAAGCCTATTAAACAAAAGCGTCAACCTATTGACGTAACTCGTAGCGCTATAATATATGAGAAGGTTAATAAGCTCCTCGAGGCTGAATTTATTAAAGAAGTTTACTACCCCGCTTGGCTCTCCAATGTTGTAATGGTAAAAAAATGCTAATGGGAAGTGGAGAATATGCGTTCACTTTACAAATTTAAATAAAGCATGTCCAAAAGACAGCTTCCCCCTTCCCCGAATCGATCAACTCGTTGACGCGATGGTAGCTCATGAGTTACTAACCTTCATGGATGCTTACTGGGGTTACAATCAAATAAAGATGCATGTACCTGATCAGGAGTATACAACCTTTGTCACAGACCAAGGTCTTTACTGTTATAAAGTGATGCCTTTTGGTCTTAAGAATGCTGAGGCCACATATCAACGGTTAGTAAATATGATGTTCAATAAACAAATAGGTCGGTCAGGAAGGGAGGCACCAAATCGGCGAAAACAGGGGGAGTTCCGGACACCTCAAAAGAACACTGCCCCGCATTGGAGGGACCAGCAGTGAAGCCCGCATTGTCTGCTAAAGGGGAGCGCGATTGAACCTCGTCAAGCTCCTGAAGGGATATCCCAAGTCTGTCTCCTGGGGCTTCAAATTCGGATTTGGTCTCTCTATAACCTCTGGGTGGTGAAATAGCAATTTCAGAAAGAACAGGAAGGACAACTTCCGTGTGGAGATCAACGGGTTGAGTGTTAGGTGGATCGACTAGTTCCTCATCACGCTGCAACCTCTTCCTTCTCAAAGGTTGTTGATCCTCAGCACCACTCTCCTGTAGAGAGTGCTCGCTGGAAATCTCGTTTACTGCTGCTTCAGCAAGAGAAGAAACAAGCCTCTGTCTAGAGGCATTTTTCGGGGTAGGTGGCTTAGCCATAGGAGGATGGAATGGCATGGCCGCCGGTGCCCCAAACCCGGTGTTAGGTGCAGCCCGTGATTGTGTCACGCAAGCCCTCTTCTACCTTGCCTTTTTCAGGGGAGAATTCGCAGCCACTTCTTCCCTAGCTGCAGAGTCAGGGGTACCAACCCCCAGCGGGATTTCACCACAAATACCAGAAGCCCATCAGAGTGCCCCATCCATTCGGGGTTAATTGGGTAGGAGCTAAGTTGACAGCATTGAGAAAAAGCTTGGCAAAGGGATGTAAGGGCAATCTAACGCCGTACTCAAACATTTGGGGGTAGAAACTAACATACCCTAGTGGGGGTTTATCGATTGTTTCACCCGCCACAGGGATTCTCAGCTCAATGTCGTTTGGGATAGAATAATTAAACCTAAGGATCCCCAATAATTCTTCAGGGCAGTTGGAATACCAATAATCGGAGCAATTGCCGCTAATGTCCGGCGATTCATTACGCTTACTCCGGTGAAATTTTATACTTTTTACTGGAGGATTCTCTAGGGGTGCTTGGGAAATTGAAGTCCTATGAGAACTATCATCGAATGATTTAGTCCTAGCCATTCACGAAGCTTAAAGAGCTGAGAAGAGGTCAAAGCGAAAGTGAGGATAACCTAATGAAAAGTAAGGGAGAAAGAAGCGCCTAACCTCGTGAGTTCGTGGTGGTTCAAGTCTCCAGCAACGAAGATCTCTAAGCGATTTCGAACACTTAAGCAAAATTTTCACTAAGCCGTTATAAATACTTGAGGGAGACGGTACTAGCTTGGAAGTGTGGGGAAAAATGAGTTCGGTTCTACACCCCTAAATTCGAAATTAAACACTACTTTAAGAAATTCAAATAAACCCGTAAAATCTTCTCAAAGTAGGGGGCTATTGTTTAAACCGTCGATCTTCAAAGGACACGTCACTTGATTTCTTTATCACAAGGGTGAACATCTTACGAAAGTAAATAATACTAGGTCGGTTCACAACCGAACTATGCATTTAACCTAGCTAAGAACTCAGCTAAACGGTTATCCCGCTACCCACGATGAGACGCTCCAACTGCTCTCCCTCACAATACGTAATCTTCCTATTTTTATGGAGCGGGAACCACTTCGTTCAAACGGGATCCTCCACCCCTCACAACGGTTACTTTTTCTCATTTTCTTATAAGTATCTCCGAAACCAAGTAAGATGGTATGCAAAAAACAAGCTAATAGTTGCTTTATTATTATTTTCGTTGGCACAGAGACTAACTAGACCGTCGGAGTGCTAATTTATTTTTTGCAGGTTTTAATCCTAGAGTGTTCTCGGGAATTTATTGTGATTATCGATTTTCCGGTAAGAACAGTAATATGTATATTGTTCATGAACAAAATTTTTATTTAGGTATGATATCTAAATACAAATACAATAATTTTGTTTTCAAATAAGTACAATCGACTTTAACAAAAGTAAAAATATGAAAATACCACTTTTTATTTTTATTTTTTTAAGTTTTACAAAATAAAAATTAGCTTAAATATTAAAATTTGTAATAAACAAAATATAGGCCTAAATTTAGCTTTGAGTAAACAAAAATTTAAATAAATCATAGTATTGAATATAATACAACTATCAATGAATTTCCGAACAATTTCAATAATCGTATCAAAAGTTTTGCCCTTCTATTTCATAATAAGTTAAAAAGTCTTGGCTTTAATTATAATTAATTATGGCATTCTAAATGACTTTAGAATATCAAAAGTTTCATAACATTTCAGTTCTCTACCACTAAAAAAAATGTTTTTATTAAAACTTATTTTTAAAATAATTCTGCATTAAATAAAATTAAAGAAAAAATGCTTCTTTTGAAACGTATTCCAAAAATAATGCTTTTGAAAATCGTTCACACGACCATGTCATTTTTAGTAGTTGGTCGTAGTCAAGGACGTGACGCTTTATTGGCGCCACGTATGATTTTTTTTTTTAAAATCAAGACATGGTCGTCTCTGTGTCTGAACCCATTTTACAGTCATTTCCTCAAGGGACGGACGGACAACTTGGATTTACAGGGAAAAAATAAGTATTATTATATATTATATATCTAATAGTAGATTTCGTTACCGGAAATTGATTAGTGCTGCAGTCGATGATGGTGCAATTTTCAGCACTCTCTTCACGTGCTCGATATTATCATTATCATTATTATCAAATCCTGACTCTAAGTAAAGAGTTGATTATATATAATAATTAAGGTGATTACAAATCCACTTAAAACTATAATAATTATATATATTATATATTTTTTATACACAATTTATTATAAATAATATATTGATATAATAATAAATAATAATAATTATTACTCTCTTCCTCAAAAAAAGAAATTAATTATTATTACTTAAAAATAATAATAAGTAAAAAGTTGATTAACAATGCCTACACAGTTTATGAAATATATTATGATATAAATAACAATATTGATGTTTTCCAATAAAAAAATAATAGTAATGTATTGTTTTAAAAGAATAATAATAATAATAATAATTAAAAAGTTGATTAGTGAAACGAAAAAAACTTGCGGTTTATGAGGTTCCAACCATAAAGAGAATGATGAAAATTACACCATCATTCAGTACGCCATTAATCAATTCTTGAAATAAAATCTACTTTTAAATATATATAATATATATTAATATTTATTTTTTCTTTAAAAATCCAAGTCGTCCCTCCGTTCCTTGAAGAAACGACCGTTAAATGAATTTTGACACGAGACGACCATATCTTGATTTTAAAAAACAATCACGTGGTGCACGTCCTTAGAGACGACCAACTACTAAAAATGACATGGTCGTCTCTTCAGACGACCAAGTGGGGAACGAATTTTAAAAGTATTATTTTTGGAATAAACTTAAAAATAAGCATTTTTTCTTTAATTTTATTTAATGGAACGTTAATTTCTATAAGTTTTCTATTAAGTCATATAGTGTATCTATTGTTTCTTCTCTTATTCTCTTGTAATTAGTTTTTTTCTTATTCAAAATATACATGTGCATGCTTTAGATTTGCAAGTTCATTTTTATTAAATAAGTAGCACATTTATTAAATTACAATATTCTATTTTGTTAATTTTATATTGATATTATTGATTGTATTTAAATTGTTTTTATTTTGAAGAACACTTTTACATAACTTTATTTTGTAGAGAACTTAAAATAGGAAATGTCAAACTACTAACTTACAGCATAATTTAATAGTTAAAAATATTAATATTTGTCATATATGCATTTATCATTTTTCAACTATATTTCGATTGACTTGAATTTCGTTAAAAATAGAGATTGTTAGATAACGATGAAACTAAATCTTTAGGAAAAGAAATTTGGGTTTCAGTTTTATTTGAGTCTTTTTAATTTAAAAATGTTTATTTTAATTTTTAAACTTGAAAATAATTTTTTTTATTGAGTTAACTTTTTTTTGTTATAGTTTTATTATATCATCTCTTTGATACCGCCCGCAATTAATTTTATGTGGTATTTTTTAGAGTTCAACCATGTGACGTTAGAGTTTGAATTTATAATCTTTTGGTTGAGAATAAATTCGTTTAAGTAGTTTTAAATTGTTGTTAATTTACATTACTATACATAATTATGTGAATAGTTGATATACATGGCACAATGATAATAATAACTATAATATCATTATGCCAAATAGAACATAGCTATTTTCTTTTTTTTGGAACATTCTCTAAGTTATTGAAATTTTGGAAACAACAAAAACTAGTTTCCCCTTTCTTGTTTCGGTTAATTGTTTTATCATAATTGAATTTTTAGAAGCTGAAACCATGTAATACATTTTTCTTTATTAAAATAAAGAAACAAAAACAAGAAACTTACCAAACCGGTCATAATATTTTGATTTATGTTTTGGAGAAAAAAACAACTTGATTTGTTTCTAAAAATTTTAAAATTTTATACGATTTAGAGAGTATTTTTAAAAATGAAGAAACCAGCCCACATGAATAATGGTCAAATACTTAAAATTTTCAATAAAATTGAAAATGATAATCAAGAAAGAAGAACTTTACCATTATCTTAAAAATTTAGGATCGAAATTAAAATCATTGGACGAAAAATATAATTTAGGCCAAATGAAACCCTAGTTTCCGAAGGAGTACCAAAATAATAATAATAATAATAATAATAACAAAAATAAATAAATAAATAAAAATAAAAATTTCCAGTTCCATCGCGGCTCGCGCCATTTCTTTTCGGTTGAAGCAGTCTCTCCCGCGCTTTCCCCATTTTCTCTCAGCCAAATTAAACCCCTTTTTTCAAGCTCCCCAAAATCTTTCGACTGAAGCAAGAAATCTCATGATCGAGACTAACTTTTGGCTCTCGTTCCTGTTTCGGTTTCATCTGTAAGGTACTGCTTCCTTCCTCTTCCGATTTTAGGTTTTCTTGAATTTTGAGACAACTCTTAACGATGGTTTCTGCTCTTTCTTTGCAAACGGACGAAATTCATGTTTAAATTTTCCGAAAACTAAGAAATCTGGGTCGTGAATTGTGATGGTCTCTTCAGCTTTCGGTGTTTTCTTCATCACAGTCGGTGTGTTGTCAGTATTTTTTGTTTGCACGATTTACCTTCAAATTTCATATGGGCAAACCAAATATTGATGTAATAATTAACTAGAATGTTTTGAACTGCAAGTGTAAAGAGAAAAAGGAACGTAGAGTGGAAATCCCTTGATGCAGTTGACTTGGGGGTAAAGCTTTTGAGCTTACAATTTGATGCAGTTTCAAGGTCAGGACATGATCCATGCTCGCTTTCACATTTCATAAACCATTGTAAGATTAATTTCTTGTTTCACTTGTAATTTATGAACTTTATTTTTTGGCCAATTTATTTTTGTTTATTTAGGACTTAGGGTTGTGGCGGATGGGTTTGGTAGACGTTTGAAATTGTTTTTTAAACAAATATGCATCACACGGTTTCTGCTTCAACCAGGATAATCAATGAAATTGTCTTGAATGATTGATATAGAAGACCTCTCTGATGTTTGTTTTTCCTTTTTAGGAGTTTCAGAGCAGTAACAGCTAGAAGATCCTCGAGTTCTCCACTGAAAATTCCCTCTAAGAATTCTATCCAGAAAATTCAAATGGGAACTAATCAGAACTCTGTACTAAGAGGTTGCAGCAGTAATTCTAGAGGAGCCTTGGTGGTTCTAGAAGGCTTAGACCGCTGTGGGAAGACTACACAGTCCAGTAGATTAGTCCAATACTTGGAAGGACTTGGGTTTTCTGCTGAACTATGGCGGTTTCCCGATAGAACTACAAGTGTTGGACAAATGATATCTTCATATCTTTCAAACAAATCGCAGTTGGATGACCGCACAATACATCTTCTCTTTAGTGCCAACCGATGGGAGAAGAGGTTTGTTAGTTTTTCTTCATACCACTTCCAGTTTAAGTCCTTACTTAGATTGACAATTTTCAGTACCTAATGAGTGATGGAGCTGTCAATGTTGTTATTAAGTGGCGGTTTTTTTTTTTAAAAAACAAAAAATGTTGAGACCTGGTTTTAGAAGTTTCAAGAAATGGCAGTTGCGAATTTGGTGGACTGTTGACCACAACCATTTCTTTGATGAAGAATAGTAATGTACCCCAAGAGTTTGTGATTTGGGTTTAATTAGTGGAATGGCTGTCAGATCGTTGATGGAATCAAAATTGAAGAGTGGAACCACTCTTATTGTTGATCGGTATTCTTATTCAGGGGTGGCCTTTTCAGCTGCCAAAGGACTTGACATTGAATGGTGTAAGGTATGAATACAAATTAGCAATTTGGCTAAATCCTTTGTTTATGCATATTTATGTTCTTTTTAATTGTAAATTTGGGCTTTTAAAATGATGATGTTATGGTTGCCCTTTGCAGGCACCGGAGGTTGGCTTGCTAGCTTCGGACTCAGTACTGTACCTAGACATATCTCCAGAGGTTGGTTAAATTATTATAATAATATCTTTTGGAAGAGCCAAACCGAGCATAGCTCAAATGGTTAAGGCACCTATCTCTGACCAAACAGTCATGAGTTCGAACTCCCACCCCCCACATGTTGTACTCAAAAATAATATCTTTCGAAAGAAATTTAAAAGCATCTATTAGAACTATCATGGATGGTTTATTGGTCCAAAGAGGCTAGGGTTAATTAAGAGGAAATGAGTTCAAATTCCATGATCGCCACCTACTTTAGGAATTAGTAATTCCTATGTGTTTACCGATACCAAATGTAGTAGGGTCAGGCGGTTATCCCGTGAGATTAGTCGAGGTGCACGTAAGCTAGTCCAGACACCACTCACGATATCCAAAAAAAAAAAAAAAAAGCATTTGTTTGATGGTTTGCCATAATTTACCTTTTTCCAACTTGAAAATGTAATGAAGCTACCAACTTGAGTATTTATCTTCGACTGAGAGGTTGTGAGTTCGAATCCCCATCCTCACGTATTGTACTCAAAAGGAAAAAATTATAATGAAGCTATGATATAACTTACTTGACTATCTTATATTTAATAAATGGTTTTTTTCCTGGTTTTGTGATACAATTTCATTCTAAATTTTGGTCTTATTTTTATTTTTAATTCAAGCTCAAAATTTTTTGCATATCACCTTATACTGATTCAAGCCACTAAATCATAGCTTTCATGAAATTTTTCTAGTCATAGCTGATATATCAACTGTCAACCATGTCTCTTAACATCATTAGAGCAATTGTAAATTTGTATTGGGTTTTTCTATGGAACTCAATCAATTGTATTGGTAGCATAGAGTAGCAATTGCTCAAGTAGAGCGGATACCTGAAGTTTTATTATGTAATTGATGGCAATGGACTACTGAGAATAACAATTTATAATCAAGAGAATAGTGTACTAGCGTGATTTTATCTGGAAGTAATGCCATTTTTATGTTAATGGTGAAAATTGATTTTGATCTACAACCCCTGACAACTACATAAATTCTCAATTTTAAAAACTTCCAATTTGTATTATGATTGATTAATGAATAAAGAGTTGTTCTGAATCAGAATGCTGCAGAAAGAGGAGGTTATGGCCGTGAGAGATACGAGCAGCTTGAGTTCCAGAGAAAAGTTTACCAGTACTATCAAGTTTTGCATGATTCCTCGTGGAAGGTAACTTGTTTTTCATTTTCATGATCCTCGTGGAAGGTAATTTGTTTTTCATTTTCACACGTCTTTTTTTTTGTTTGGTCAAAAGCAAGTATTTCATTGATTTATGAAATAACCAAAATGTCATAATGGCTAATTACATGAAAGCCCACCAATTAGAGGTTAGGGCAGATAGACAGTAATCGTTGAAGGGAGAGTAATAACATTTACACCATCCAACGGCTAAAACCATAACCCTATAAAAGCCAAAGCGAGCATAGTTCAGCAATAATTGACATATATCTCCAACCAAAAAGTTGTGAGTTCGATCCCTAACCTCCACACGTTGTACTGAAAAAAAACCATAACCCTATAAAGAAACCTCAAAAGGGAGAAGTGTGGCGTTGAAAATCCGGTTGTTCCTTTCCAACCAAGTGCTCCAAATGAAGGCACAGACTATTTGTTCCCATAGTAGACTCTTTTCCTTCCTAAAAGGGTGACCTGTCAAAAGAGAATTTAGGAAGAGGGAGGAAATGTTGTGCTGAACAGTGTGCCAACCAAAGGTCCCCAGTATTCTATTTAAGAAGTTGGAGTCAAATTCACAGAAGATAAAGAGATGACCTGGAGTTTCAGCATCTTTGTAGCTTAGATGACAATAGTTTGGAGAGAGGGCTATGTGTGGTAACCTTCTATCTTGTCATGTGTGTTGATGGTGCCATGGGTAAGCTACCAATAGAAAAATTTGATTTTCTTGGGGTATTTCCCTTTCCAGATGTTGTTGTAGAGAGTCTGGGCCTGTTGGATTTCTGGGGGGGTCAGAAGGGTGTATATGGATTTTGTGGTGAAAGTTTTAGAGGAGTCAAGGGGCGAAATCCATTTGTCCATTGGTGGGAGTGGTATCAGCTTGTTAAGTTTGGTAGACAGAAGCATCCATTCTTCAACTTCAAAGTCTTTGAGAAGTCTACGGAAGCAATAATCCCATGAGTTGGTGTCCTTGGATCAAAGGTCTGTTATTTTGGCATATTTGTCAGTAGAGATGGCATACAGGCTGGAATTGAGAGATGCCAATGTTTATGTTTCAAGCCATTTATCTTTCCAGACGCTGATCACACTGTTTTCTCCCACATGGCAGATTGCATTGACTTAATTAAGTGGGTGTGTGTTAGAATAGCGCCAGGGACCCTTGGAAGAGCTGAACCTGTTGCTAGGCCATATTTCTGAATTGGTTCCGCCATATTTAGCACTGATGAAGAGCCTCCAGAGTTGGTTGCTTTCTGTAATGTACTGCCAGATCCATTTCGATAGTAAAGCCATGTTTCTGTGCTTGATGTTGCCAATGCTTAAACCACCTTCACAAATAGGAAGCCGTATTTTCTTCCATTCCACTAGATGCTTTCCACCTGCATTGCCTGCCCCTTCCCAAAGAAAGTCACGAATAATCTTCTCAATTTTCTTTCCATGCAGCCTTACCTGAGATTTGGAAGATGGATAAGTAATAAGTAGGTAGGCTGGTGAGGACAGATTGTACTAAAGTGTCTTCCTCCCTTGGAGATGTAGTGGGTGCTCCATCTGTTTAGTCTATTCTCTAAATTTTCAATGATAGGCATCCAGAAGCTTTATTTCCGGGGGTTTCCATTTAATGGGATACCCAAATATGTGGTGGGCCAAGAGCCAGCTTTACAACCCCGATGCATTCTCGAAGGCTTTTATGATTCTATAGGGATTCTTTATACTTGTGGGGTCTTTGTCTGAGAACAATAGAGTATCATTAGCGAATAAGAGGTGATTTACCTTTATGTGGCTGCATCTCGAGACATAACCGGTGATCAAGCCTCTATCTTCACTACGTGTCAATAGTCTGCTAAGCACATCTGTAACCATGGGATCCTTAACAGCGGTGGGAGGCTCGATGTTGTCATAAAAAGGGTTGGTAAGTGCAGGCTAGGGTGAGAGAGAAATGAGATTTTTTTTTAGATAAGAAACTTGTATATTCCAAAAGGAAGACAAAAGGAACAACCTAAGGGCTGGGGTAGAGGAAACCCCACCTAAAAGAACTAAACAACCGCTTTCCAATTGTACATAAGCATGGAAAGGTCGTAGTTACAAAAGAATTTGCTATAGTTGATGCACCATATTAGGAAGGTTAGGGTACAGACCCAAAATCCCAGCCTTGATAATGCCGCTTGTGTCGGGGAAAAAGTCAACACGTGATGTCCATGGGTCCGGTAGAGAGGTCGAAATGCGGGTGCACGATGCCATGGATTCTGGTCAAAAAACCTATGTAGTTCTTGGAGACAATGAAAGGATCGATTATCAATAATAGCTGGCACAAAATCGAACCGATTTTCCTTAACCCTAATCGTGGCTTCAATCAGGTCAAGGTGGGGCAAGGTCTTTTGAGCAATCTCACAAAGACCACCACAGTGATCACCAATCAGTTTGAAGGTCTCATAGTTCCAACGATCAATGGAAAGGTTTCTGATTTTTAGCCAGCCGCCATAAGAAGGAACCTTGGGGTTTTTAAGATAAGCATCTGTGCTCCAAGGGCTGAATTTTAGGTAGAAATGCCCTACCTTGTACCATCCACCAAGGATTTTGGCCTGCTTGGCATCTTCACAACGACGCAAAGCTCTATCTGCCAGGATGGGGTTCAACTCGCATTTTCACAAAGCGCTCTCATAATCTTGAACCAATCATCGTGGAAGCATCTCCGGGTGAGAATAATGGAAATAGAAAAGTCGGTGTGAGCAAAGATGGGGTTTCTGGGGATACATCAGGATGAGTGGGTTGAGAAACCACTTTTGACAGCACGTCTCTATAAGAGGTGGTAGGTGGGATAACTAGAATAGTAGTTAATGGTTCCTTTCCGTTTGAGAGCAATAACTGTGGGTGGTGGCTTTTGGATGTTTTGTCCTGTTGAGAGTAAGGTATAAAAGGATCTCCAACCCTTTCTATCAGTACCAATGGGCACAATGATCTTGTCGAGGCCACCATTGTTGTCGAGCTTGGTGATTTCAACGATGGTTCCTCGTTTGTTACTGGTTTTTTCTACCCAAAGGGTTTGGTCGTCAATACGGTGTTCTCGATAGAATTTATGGTTGATGGGAGCGTCAAGAAGAGTTGAGAAAACCGAAGTAATCCAGGTGAGAGAGGACCAATGTCTGGAGATGAAGAAAGCACGGTCTTTGGTAGTTTCTGTGAGCTTGATATGAGATCCTCTGTACCTAGGGTCAATTTCAATGGAATATCTTTTCCTTTCAATGGCAGTGGATCGGGGTTGGTAAGGTGGAGCCATAGATAGAGGTATTGGTTAAGAGAGATCCACAGATAGTAGGGTCGGCAGTGGTGGATGGTGGGGGATGGGGCGGAAGAGAGAGGGAGGAGGGAGGGAGGAGCCATTTTCACCTTTTTTTTCCTGTATCAATATAAAAGTTGCAAACAAGGTTCCCGATCAATAGCTGATTACACTGAAGAGTTTCACTGGCTAGGAGCAAGAACGAATCTTGGTGAGATTGAACAGTATCGAGTAGCATAGTATATTAGTGGCCTGCAGGCAAACATCAAGGAGAGGCCATAGCGACTTCCATGATTGTGGAAGAACAACAATCGAACAAATTCAAGATTCAATACCGGAGGAATGTTGGGGATGGGCATATTAACAAGAAAGGTACGCCCGATGGTGATAAAAGCTCTTCTTCTAATATTGCCTCTAGTTCGAAAAGGAAAACTATGGAGGAAGTCAAACCAACATATCAAAATACACGAAACGAACGACCAATGCCTACTCAAGACCGACATTAGGTAAATGTTTTTCGTTGTGGACAGGTTGGTCACTTGTCAAATGAATGTCCTCAACGAAAAACTGTTAATCTTGTGGACGACACATATGATATTGGGATTGAACATAATCTTGGTTTTGATGAGGAAGTTGAATATTTGGAACCAGATGAAGGAGAACAGGTTTCTTGTGTCATTGAACAACTTCTTATACCTAAAACTAAGTCTTTCTCACGACGCCATTATTAATGGGAAAATTTGTAATGTCATAATAGATAGTGGAAGCACAAAGAATATTGTTTCCAGCAAGCTTGTTACAACTCTGAATCTAAAGACTTCACCCCATCCAACAACTTACAAAGGTAGTTTGATAGGGACGTTTGCCATGTCTTGTTGGGATGCCCATGGCAATATGATACCCAAGCCATTCACAAAGGGCGTCACAACACTTATGAGTTTTTATGGATGGAAAAGAAAGTGGTATTACTCTCATTGATTAGATACTATGGTCTTAACAATAAAAACAAAGATAAGGGACAACTGTTCCATATTGCTAGTTGCAAGCAAATGATGCTCCAACGTGATTCCTCTATCCTTGGCCTAGTTGTTGAAAACTTTGATTCCTCTAAATCAAACCTAGTCTAAGAAGTCCATTCGGATGTTCAATGAATATTTGATCAATGCCCTAAAATATTGGATATACCCTCTGATTTACCTCCCCTCCCTCCGAGAGTCCAGCAGAATATAAATCCTTCGTGAGAAGATACAAGACCTTCTAGTCAAAGGACACATCCAATCTAGTTTAAGTCCATGTGCCATTCCAGCACTTTTAACACCAAAAAAGGATGGGTCGTGGAGGATCTACATTAATAGTAGGGTCGTCAATAAGATTACAGTTAAATATTGATTCCCTATCCCTAGAATTGGAGATTTGCTAGACCAACTAGGGGTGCAACATTCTTTTCCAAAGTTGATCTTCGCAGTGGCTATCACCTAATCCGAATACGGGTTGGAGATGAATGGAACACCAATTTCAAGTCACATGAAGGGCTATTCGAATGGTTGGTTATGCCTTTTTGGCCTCTCCAATGTGCCAAGCACCTTCATGCTCCTCCTGAATCAGGTTCTTCTACCTTTTCTACACAAATTTATCGTTGTTTATTTCGATGATATTCTTATCTATAACAAATCTCGAGAGGACCATCTCACCCATCGTACTCTACTCTTTTCTACCTTGAACAAACATAACTGGTACATTAACCTTTGTCTATTTCTTGTGACAAAGATCCCTTTTCCTTGGTTTTCTAATAGGATATAATGGTATTAGAATGGATCCTAAAAAAATTAAAGTTATTTATGACTGGCCCCAACCTAAATCAACAAAAGATATCCAATGTTTCTCAGGTTTGGTTTATAAAAAATTTCAGCACCATTGCGGTACCATTGAAAGACTGCTTGAAAAAGGGTAAGTTGCCATACTCTCCAATCCAAACTAAGCAACAGCCCGATTCTAAGCCTCCTAGAGTTCACACAACCTTTTGAGGTTACCGTAGCATGCATTCCCACTTTGACCTGTTCGAACAATCCTACTGGATTCAATAGAAGTTCTTTTGTCGTCACGCCTCTCAACTGGAAGTGGAACTTCTTTAGAAAGATAAGGTGTGGCAATAGGTAGTCTCTAGTAGTAGAGGTCACTTTCCCAATTAGAGGGTGGGACTTTAGACCTATAAGTTTCATTGCATCACTTTGTAGGAAAAGTGTTAAGACCCCCAATTGTAAAAACTTATAGCAGAAAGGGCAAAGAGGTCATTGTAGAGGGGGAG
>NW_019104572.1:60061-78572 GCF_001995035.1 Momordica charantia
TTGTCAGCTTTTGTGCTTGTTGGGAGAGATTACCCACCCTCTCGGATAGGTGGGTCTGTTTGTTGCCTCAGGGCTCTTTTTTGTGGTTTTGTATTGTCTACGGGCTCTTTCTAAGAAGTAAAGATCACTGTGAGGGTTGTTACCTCACAAAAAGTTTCAACTGTGAATAGTTGTATCGTGTCCGACCAAATGGATGAGAATTGCCTATATATTATTAAGATAGAAAATCTTTCCGTCTATGACCAAAAGTAACTAGAAGTAAATCAAAACAGTAGTATTCAACGAATTTATGCACGATGATTCCATTGTTTTTTCATGTTCATCTTAGGTGGAAGCTTGTTTTTCGTATTAAAAAAAAGATTGACTGATTGCATTTTGGACTTTCCTTGATTTAATTGCAGATTATTGATGCTTGCCAAACCATGGAAGATATTGAGAAACAACTGCAAGAGATTGTACTGGGCTGTGTCAAGAGATGCCACAATGGGGAACCGCTTTCTGAACTTTGGTTAAGTTGATGATTTCAGCTTTCTTTTGAAGCCTGAAAATATTTTTCCCGAGTGTATTTATATTCAAAATGTTGATAACTTAGGGGCTTGTCTTGCGTGTTTTATGTTTTTTTAACATATATATAATTTTAATTTGGCTTTTCCTTTTCACAAAGTTTTAGTTTTCAAGCATTATAGACATTATAAATCAATACGTGAATGAATTGTCGTTCCCAAAAGGCAGTCCGGTTGGGCAAGGGCTTGGGGTATCTTGGTCATACTGGTTTCGAGGTATCAAGTTCGAATTTTCTGGTGAGCTTAATACCAAAAAGTCTTGATGTCTTTCGGATCTGTGCCTTGCGGAGAGTGCAGGTGTCATTGGGTATAGAAGAGCAAAGCTTCGACTTTCGGTTATAAAAAAAAAAAGAAAAAGAAAAACGTCAATGAATTGTCAGAAGAAAAGTCTCTATCATTACACTTCTAGTCTTTTCCTATCTAACTTCCCCCACCCCTCATCGGGCTCTACACCATTTGAGAATACTGAAAAACTTACCACTTTTTAAATTATGAATTAGAGCAAGACTAATTCATTCTCTGAGAGGTTAAGAATTTCTAGATATCAAAATAGTAGTGGTATCTAGTCCATGTGTAGAAGTTTTATGTTTCATAGACAGCCATCCAGCATCCATATAAGGTAATCATCAAAGATACTTGTTTAAAGTTAAAAATTACAGAAAACTTTTAAGATAGTAAAAACCTGTTATGGTCAACACAGTTGATAGCTGCTAGTTATGGAATCATGGAGACTAAAATGGAGGTGCGAAGGGTATTTCAGGTCGAAGCGGCACCAATGGGTCATTCAAACCAGTATCTGGTGCTGGTGSTGCAGACACAAAGGGAAATGGTTCCTGTGAAATATCTGGAACGTCAGGAACTAGGGGAGGAAGGACGGTATTATGTTTCTTTCTTCTAGTTGGTCTTCTCTGTCATTTTTTTTTAATTTTTATTCATCTGTAATTATAGAAATTTTTCTATCATTACCCAATTAGAATCTTGTAATCCCGAAGTCATGCCTTAGCCTTTTTTATATATTTAATTTCTTTTCCCATTGAAATAGTTCTTTTCCCGATTGGAAAAAGTTATTAGGAAATTTGAGATAATACCCCAGACCATTCCTTTGTTTTGCTGGAAATAGGTTCAAATTTGAATTTTGAGAATGTGTAACTGTCTCATCTGCTTTCCTTCAAGTTTTTTTGAAGATTAATGATCTAAGTCAAGGTTTTCCTATTCTATTGAAAATTGAAATATAATCATGCTCTATTGAATAGAGAATACTATGTTATGTACCGTCTGTGAATGTAAGAACTTACCACAGTTAAAACTTGAAAGTAGTGAGGTCACCTGTTCCATTATGTAGAAACCTTACAATGAAACTAACTATTTTACAGGCATCAATGCTTTGGAGGAAAAGAGTGACAGCACTCTGGCACATGTACGTTGATAACACTGCAACGCAGCTAATTCGTGACCCAAAACAGGTCTGCATCAAAAAATAATCTTACTTTCTAGAAGGGGCAACAAGTGAACTCTCGTAGCCCCCCCTATGATAGGAAAGATAAGTTCCATTGGGACTGATGGTTGAAATTTGCAGTTTGATACAATTTTGACAAACAACATATTCGGTGATATTTTGTCGAGTATTGGGATGCTTCCATCTGCAAGTCTTCGTGAATTGGTAGTCAAATTATTCTCTCACATTGTTGTCCTCTTCTCTAAATTTTCTTCATTTTTCCTTCCATAATGAAATGAATTGTTTGCACAGGACCTGGACTGTTTGAACCTATTCACGGTTCAGCTCCTGATATTGCCGGAAAGGTTTGTGTTAAAAGATCAGAATATTATAAGGATGCAAAGTTTTAAGCCATAAGATAACATGGTTTTATATGTAGGATAAGGCAAATCCTTTAGCAACCCTTCTCAGAGCTGCTATGCTTCTGAAGTATGGCCTTAGAGCAGCGGCTGCCAAAAGAGCCGAGGCTGCAGTGTTGGATACTCTAGATGTGTGTGTATGCAGTGGAGGGAGAAAAATTCTCTCCCTCTCTTTCTCTCTCTCTTTCAAATTTGTCTGTTCTTTGATATGATGAAAACTCCTACTGAATAAATTTGAACATCTGCACGAGGAAAAAGTAAAAAAAAGAAAAAGTAAAATCTGACCGAAATGTCTGATAGCAAACAAATAGGAAATGGACTGAAATCACCTACAAAAGTTTTGGGTTTGCTCATTTGACCTACTATTTTAAAACATTTTGTGACTGCACTTTAAGCATTAATGAAATATCAAATGAGAGGAAATGACTATTATGCCTAAGAGTGTACATCGATTGGTCGGGTCGTTTTTTATGTCAAAATTGACCTCGATCAACACCCCGTTGATTTTAAGCAAGGAAACTGATTGATCGAAATATGTGCTTTTCCACTACCCGATTAAACAGTCCGTTTGGTTGGTCGATTTTCGACAAATTGATTTTTTTTTCCTTGAAGGAGATGAAGAGGATAATGTAGAAGATGATGTAGAAGATATATAAGAAGATGAGAGTTTGAAGAAACAACGCACGAACACAAACTCGAAGGCACGAACTCGAAGAAGATAAAATGAAGAACATGCACGAACAGTAGAAGGAAGAACCATGAAGAACACGAACGCGATAGAGTTCGAAGCAGGTATGAAAAACCAAGAGAACTGCAAAAAGAGAGAGAAAATATGAGGGGAAGAGATGAAATTTGATGGGGAAATGGGAGAAGCATCTCGGGGAAGGGTAGAGGTGAGAAAATAGGATTAACAAATAATGATTGTTTTTTTAGTGGAAACCGCCTTAATTAACGAGGGGCTGAATAGTGGGAGATTGGGCTGAGTGACCATTTTAAAGAACCCATTTTGATATATGTATCCACCTTCAAAATTTGTTTTTTAATCACTTTCTGACATTAATTTTGTATGAAAGTATGTATTTGCCCTCATTTTTTCTTTAATTTTTTTATCTCTCCTCTTCCTCTCAACTCTCTCTTTGACTCTCTTATTCATTCTTCCATTTCTCTCTATCTCTCATCCAGTAGATCTTCTCCCTCTCGTGATTTTTTTTTTCTCACTGGTTAAGGACGTGCACTCCTCCCTTTCCCTATCTCTTTCTTCCATGTTTTTCTACACCACATTCCATTCAATTTTTTTTTGTTTTCCTTTGATTTTAGATTTTTTGTTTTGATTTTGAAGGCATGAACCTCTCTCTTCTCTCTCTTCCTTATTCTTCATCCATCTCCTCTCAATCCTAACTCCATTGTTGGTTCTTAAAATTCAGAAAACAAAACAATAACAAATATACCGCACAAAAGAATGGGGTCACACCTCAAACAGATATAAAAACTCAACAAAGAACACCAAGATCAAGGAGTTCATAGAAACCCGCCAAATTAAAAAAAAAAGAAGAAAAAACAGAGCCCACAAAAAAAAAGCTCTCACTCCCACTTTCGTCCCTCTCGCTCTCGCCTCTCTCACTCCCGTTCTCGCCCCTCTCCCTCTCGCTCCTGCTCTCGGCACTCTCGCTCTTGCTCTCGACACTCTTGTTTTCGCTCTCGGCACTCTCGCTATCACTCTCGGCGTCTGTCTCTCATCGAAAAAAAATTGTAAATGGAGCAGCTTGTTGCTGGTTTTTTCAGAGAAGGAGAAGAAAAAAGAATGGGAATGAGAAGAGGCGGCTTAGGAGAGATAAGGAGAGAGATAGAAATAAATATTTAGGGTTTTTCGATGGTGAGTAAAGAAGAGAGGAAGTGGGTGTTGGATTTTTTAAGAAAAAGAGAATTTGTAACGAGATGAAAGAGGAAAGAGGTGAGGTAAAGGGAAGAGAAAGTGATAAATTTAAAAAAAATGAAGAGGACAAATACGTATTTTAACACAAAATTGATGTCAACAAGTGGTTAGATAACATGGTTTTGGGGATAGGGACATATATCAAAGTAGGCCCTCCAAAAAGAGCTAGTTTTTCCCAAACCCCTCGAATAGTCTATATTCTTACCATTTTTTTAATTACAAAAATTCGGTCGGTTTGGTTGGTTTTCCCTGTTTCTTCGACCGACCGACCAATTGGCTTTTCACAATACAAAACCGACACCGACCGAACCATAGCATAAACCGACCGACTAAGGTCGGTGCAGTCGGGTTGGTTCTTCGGTGATAAATGTACACCCCTACTTATGCCCTAACTTTTAATTGACGATCGCTGGGAAAAACCCCGCCCAAGTTCGAGATAAAACCTACCTGGGGTACATTTAATTTGCAAATTTACTTCTCACCAACCATTGTACCCTCGTATTAAGTTTTATCAACCAATTTGTATTACCATTAATAATTTCAAAGTACAAAGTCTTTATCGTGAATATTATCTCTGCATAATTTGAAAAAAATTGAAAAGTACTTCGATTGTCTACTTTGAAAGTTTGAAGAAGGTAGCGTCAATTGTAACTTCAATTTGAAGAGTTGGAAGGAGGTAGAATTCTCCTGTTCTTTTTTATATGATTGTTTTCTTAATGGGCTACCTTTGGAAAGTATTGTTGGTCAAGTTTTTTTTTTTTTGATTTGGCTCTACATTTAGTTTGGTTTTATACTAGTTCCATTCAAGTCCTCGCGTGGAGTTTTCAATATTACGATCAACTTTTTTTTCTCTTCATTTTTGTGCAGTTTTATAACTATCATTGCACTGGGTTTATGTTTTTCTGGGTGAGTTTTATTTATATAGAAGAACCTCAGATGTATGATTGTAGTCCTCGCCCGAGGTCATGTTAAGGAAGAAAATCTGCGTGTGATCGTATTCCTCGCATGTGGTTTATAGATCGAAAACATCTCCAGTGGAAAAATGTGGTCCTTGCCTAAGGGTTACATTTTTTTTGTTTTTCATATGTTATCATTTTTTACTTGTGCTTTGTCAATTGCATAATAAAATGTTGTGCTTATTTGTTAGTTATGGGGTCAGTGGAATGAGGTAAAAACTGTACGTAAAAATGGAATTATGGGAGGTTTGGATGTCGATGAGGGTATAACATATAGAGACCTCATAAATGCGATCTTTGGGCTTACTCGAATAAATCCTAACCTGTTCAATATTGTGATACAATGTATTTACAAATTTGAGCTCCAGTACCAAGTGTCGAACTATCATATCTTCAATGGTACAAGCCTTAGTTTTTTCCTTAAAAGCCTTCCACATCCCTCTCAAGTGCCCTTTTGCGTATCTATTGTACCAAAGGAAAGACACAACAATGGTAGCAACTCACACGATATACACTTCTATTTCCAAATTGAAACATTCTCTTCATTTTCATACTACGTAGGACAAAAATTTTCCTTCTGTCACATTGAATCCTATGCACTCCCCTTACGTACTGTTCATCCCTTAACTTCTGTACAAGTAATGACTTCATTGACGGACAATGTTGTCCCATGCAATTCAGGTGACAATAAACAATATTTCAGTTTGTGGGATGAGGTTGAAGATGAGGATGATGATGACCATGAATATATGATGGTTGGGGATAATCTCGAGGATGTTGTTTACTCACCCACTGAGAATGAGGATGAGATAGAGCCTGTTTGTGACAGTGTTTTATCATCAACAACACCTGTTGTTGAAGTGCACTATGGAAGTAGGAATGCTCCATGTCCAACAGTTGAGTGGGTGCATACATCCTTAGAGCAAATCGTTACGATTGGTAATGAGGATAACTCGGTAGATGACATTGCAAATGGTACTGTTTTTCAGTATAAGGATGAATTATGATTTAAATTGTTCGTGCTGACGATCAAAAATTATTTTGAGTTTCGTGTTAAGAAATCTACTTTGAGATTGTTAATCGTTGGATGCACGGAAGAGAGATGCAAATGACGACTGCGTGCAAGAAGAGTTAAAAGTTCGAACACCTTCCTCATCTCTAAGTTTTCAAGAATCACAACTACAAACGAGATACACTGACGCACGACCATCGACAAGCTAATAGTTGGGTGGCGATCAGTTGATAAAGTAGAACTTCGAGGAGGTTAGTCGTCGATACAGACCTAAAGATATTGTTAATGATATGAGGAAGAATTACGGTGCCAATATTTGACATGAAAAGGCATGGCGGGCCGAAGAAGTTGCATTAGGCCTATTGGTGAGATCGCCGTAAGAATCATATACTAATCTCCATAAGTATGGAGATGCTCTGAATGCTGTGAATGAAGACATCGTTTCTGACATGAAGTTGAAGGACAACATATATTTCAAGTACCCATTCATGGTCCTATGTTGCTCGATTAGGGGTTTTACAAGTTGCATACGCTCGGTAGTAGTTATCGATGGAGCATATCTGAAGGGGAAGTAGAAGGGTGTCATACTTATTGCATCCTTAATAGATCGTACCAGTCAAATCTACCTCTTACATTTGGGATTGTTGACAAGGAATCCGATGAGTCATGGACATAGTTTTTAGAAAGAGTTAAGATTTTGATAAGGAGTGTAGATGGTTTGGGTTTTGTGTCTAATCGACATCAAAGTATAATTAACTTTGTATCAACTGTTTTCTGATGCAGCACACATCACCTGCATGCATCATGTAGGGATGAAATTGAATGAGAAGTTTAAAAATTTGGGAATGCAGAAACTTTTTTATAAAGCAACGAAGGCCCTTAAGGAATTTAAGTTTCGTTATTATTGGGCCAACTTGCCGGATTCCTTGAAGTGCATAAGTACCTAAAAGACATCGGTTTTGACAAATGAGCATGCACATATCAACTAGAAATAGGGTACAATCAAATGACTTGTAATATTTCTGAGTCTATGAATGTAGTACTCGTTTATGCTCGTGTACTATTGGTAACTGCACTATTTGAACATTATTGGACTCTCTTACAAAGATGGTTTTACCAAAGACAAATGACCGCATCTAGTTGACGAACCTCACTTATTGATTATGTAGAAAATATTTTGAAAGAAGCGACAACGAGATCAACATCATTCTTTTAGGTTAATTGATCAGTTTGAATTTGAAGTGTACGATGGGAAGAGCAAGTTACATGAGAACTGAACCTAAATACTTAGACATGCACCTGCAAAGAGTTTGATTACTATGAGATTTCATGCTGTCACGTCATTGCTGGGGCCATCATTCGGAACATTAGTATGCATACATTATGTTTCGATTGGTATATAATAGATACCCTTTTAACTGTATATGTTGCACCGGTGTACCTATTTAGAGATGAGAAGGATCATATTTTATCGGCGGACTATGTCCTATTAATGATAACCCGCCCATTTTTTGTTCGAGAGTTGGACGTTGCCAAACTGTAAAAATATCTTCAGCTGGTGAATCTCACTAAGTACATAAGTGTAGCCGTTGTGAAATGTAGGACATAACCGTAAGACATGCAGATACCCCTTTCAAACAATTTAAACTGAATAGACCGATGTATTTAATTCTACAGTTTATTTTGTTGGACTCTAGATTATGTGTGAAATATGCATCTATTGTGAGGTTGTAATTTATTGGTTTACTTTCGTTTGCAAGGAATATTTTGTCTAAATTCTCGTGACCCACCTCGGTCGTGGTTCATATAAACTCACGAGAAACTGTTCAAAAACCTAGAAAATGTTATTCTGTCAAATAATATGGCCGCGGTAAAGACGATCTCACCGAAGTAATATTAATAAAGTTTCAAAACATTGTAAAAATAACTTGCTTGAGCAATTCTCGACCTCGCTTGAAAATTTTTAAAACTTGTTATTCTTCCTCTGGCTGTGAAATTATGTGTGTTGTTTACAATGTTTGAAATGTCAATGTCGATGGAAATGTCGAGGTTTTGATTTTACGGACATATCGATGGATATTTTGGGAAAAAACACGGAAATTGTGAATATTGATGCAAATTTTTTGAATTAGTAAATAAGACTTTAATTGTAGCTTAATTAGTTCATAATTGTTCAATTTTGACAATCATATCTAAATATATCAATAATATACTTATAAAAATTTCGTTGCAATGAAAACATCATAACAAAATCATGTATATTACTTACATGTAAATTATTTGAATTAGTAAATTAAAGTTATTGTTGATTGATTATGTTTTATCAATAATTTATAATCAAATCTAATCTTTAGTTACATAATTAAACAAGATATGTGAAATAGGTATAAAATTTGAAAAATAAAATTTATTATATACAAATAGTCGTGATATAATTTAACTAATACCAAAGATGATATTTTATTTTAATTCAAATAAACATATAATCTTGAGCCAAATTTAAATCGGCAATTCTTTAATTTGTTTTAGAAAAGATTTGATTCTCTTTTGCGAGTTTTACTTGGGAGGTTTGCGAAAAAAAAATCAATTACTACGTTGATCCCACCCAAACAAACTATACATATATTTTCAAATTATTTAACCGAAATATCTATCGACGCCACTAGTGAGCATATGTTTTCAAAATATTAAAAAAAATCAATTTATAGATTATAAGTAAAAAAAAAAAAGATATTTTCTTGACATTTCGTAGTCATTGGGGGAAAAACGACATTCTCCCCCGTGTCGATGTCAAGATACTCGAAATTTGAAACACTGACTACTAGTGAACATATCTTTTCAAATTAATAAAAAAAATCAATTTATAGATTATAAGTAAAAAAAAAAAAGACATTTTCTTGACTTTCGTCGACATATCAACATTTCCTTGACATTTCCTTGACATGTCGACATGTTGTCAACCTTGGGGGAAAATGACATTCTCCCCCGTGTTGATGTCGAGGTGCTCGACAAAAATTTGAAACACTGGTGGTTTATTTATTTATTTTTTTGGTTAAACCAAATAAGTGTATTCTTTATTATTAATTGATGTTGCACAAGTTTTTTGAACACGTAAATAGAATATATTATATTAATTATGTTTGATAATATCAAAAAACATGTTTGTTTGCCTAAAGTTGAAAGGCAACTTGCTTCCTAAAGTTTGCAATCTTATCATGTCTTAAGGTGTCCATATCAAACCTTGTTACATCGTATTCAAAATATTTGACACAAACTATATCACAGTCCCGGCCCACTACCAATCTGTGTGGTGCTGACGTAACTCTACAAATGTCCTAGGGTGTAACGAGTAGATTAGGCATAACTTTCATGACATCACATTGGAACAACAATGATAGGATGGTGTGCATGACCATGAAGTGTGCCGCTATCTCTGCATTTTGTGGTGATTAATTTCAATGAGTCTCATACAATGAGCTTACCTTTGAAATCAATACAAACCATAACCCAATGATTTCCATCGATATTGAAGGGTAGATGTACAGTCTCCACGTCCACCCACTGCAACTGGTAGTTCGTATGAGTTTTGTCTATGTAACTCATGACAGTCTTATCTCTCTCATCCCAATCGTAATCTCAGCTACTCTCGAAGCTACGAAACTAGCTGATTGCATGGATGCATGTAGGTCGTCGATTCGTCAAATAAATGAGTGGTCAGTGCTATCCTCGATGTTCAAGCTCTTAAGCCTCTAACTAAATGTATATTTCCTAACGAGATTCCTTGAATACTTTAAGCCGCTAATGATGTGGAACTCTCTCTGGCCAAACCGTACCTTAGTACCAAAGAGGTTTATGCTAATGGTGTTTGATGTACTCTCCTCCACCTCCTTAAGCAATAAGCTACGTATAAGTGACCCATTAAATACGAGATCCACATGAAGATGACCAAATATAGTCTTTTTAAATAGAATAAGTTGATGGAGGGCAAGTTTATGCTTTAATAACATAAAATGTGTTTCCTATGTGTGATAAACAAGTCACCACAACAGGTCAAATGTGTTCGTTATGTGCGATAAATCTTGGGTACCATTTCCATCTTAACAACTTGTAATTGAGTAAACAAAAATTGCACGCTCAAAATCAAACAAGCAGATAAGAAGAAGTAAAGACAACATATTACATGAATAGGTTGCTACAATCTGTCAAGTTCCTCGGCAGAAACCCCGGGCGAAGTTATGCCTAGGGAATTTGATAGAGAGCTACTTTCCTCAAACTTGTGAAACTTTGCTCAAGTATTCCAAGTTTTGTTGAATTCCTCAACAATAACTTCAGGCGAAGTCGTGCCCGGGGAATTTAATAGAGAGCAAAGTTCCTCACACTTGTGGAACTTCGCTCGAGTTTTCTTAGTTATGTCAAATTTCTCCCCAACAACCTCAGGCAAAAGTCATACTCGGGGAATTTGACAGAAGCAAAAAAGGTCGAGCATGTGCATCTATGCAATCATAGTGTCGAAGCTTCGAGAGTAGCTGTAGATTACGATTAGGATGGGAGAGATAAGATTGTCATGAGTTACATAGATGAGATTCATACGGACTACCTAAAGCGGTGGATGGACATAGAACCTGTATATCTACCCTTCAATATCGGTGGAAATCATTGGGTTATGATTTGTATCGATTTTGAAAAAGGTGAACTCATCGTATGAGACTCCTTCAAATCAATCACCACAGATACAAAGATAGATGTTCACTTCATGGTCATGTGCACCATCATCTCAGCAGTATTCAAATGTGATGTCATGGAAGTTGAGCCTAATCTACCCGTTACACCATGGTGTGTTCGTAGAGTTATGTTAGCAACGCAACAGATTGGTAGTAGGGACTGCAGTATATTTTGTGTCAAATATTTTGAGTATGATGTAACAACCTTAAGACAAGATATGATTACAAACTTAATGAGGCAAATTGTCTTTCGACTTCAAGCAAATAGACTTGTTTTTGATATTATCAAACATAATTAATGTAATATATTTTATTTACATGTTACAAAAATCTTGTGCAACATCAATCAATAATAAAGAATATACTTATTTGGTTTAACAAAAAAAATAGTAATAATAAAAATAAATAACACGTATAATATCACAGTTGAAGGAAGAATAATAAGTTTTAAAATTTTTCAACGAGGTCGAGAGTTGCTCAGCCAGGTTTTTTTTATAGTGTTTTAAAACTTTATTAATATTCCTCGGGCGAGATCATCTTTATTATGTCTAGGTTATTTGATAGAATAATAATTTTTGGATTATTAAATCGTTTCTCACGAGTCTCTACTAACTATGGCTCATGTGGGTCACGAGAATTTAGACAGAGTATCCATAGGAGTGAAAGTAAACTGAGAAATTACAGCATCACAACAGATGAATATTTCACACAATCCAAAGTCCAACAAAATAAATTTCTGAATTAAATACACCGGTCTATTTAGTTTAAGTTATTCGAAGAGGGCTGTTTGCATGTCTTACGGTTGTGTCCTACGTTTCCACAACAATTGCACTTATGTACTTGACGAGGTTCACCGGTTGAAGGTATTCTTATGATTTGGTGGCATCTAAATCTAGGAACGAAATGGGCGGCTTAATGATTAATGGCACATAGTCTGCCGGTAAAATCCAATCCTCTTCATCTCCAGGTGGGTACATTGATTCAGTATATGCAGTTATAAAGGTATCTATTATATAATAATCGAAACATAATGTATGCGTACTAATGTTTTGAAGGACGGCACCAGCAACGACGTGAGAGCATAAAATCTTGTAGTAGTCAAACTCTTTGCAGGTGCATGTCTTAGTATTTAGGTTCACATGTACCTTGTTCGTTCCACCATGCATTTCAAATTCGAACCAATCAATTGTCTTGAAAGAATGACATTGAGCTCGCTCTGTCGCTTCTTTTAGAATATTCTCTGTATAATTTGTCAGCGAGGTTCCTCGACTAGATACGGTCTCTTGCCTCTAGTAAAACCATCCTTGTAGGAGAGCTCAATAATGTTCAAATAGTGTAGTTACCGACAAAGCACAAGCATAAACGAGTATTGCATTCATGGACTCAGAAATATTAGATGTCATTTGGTTGTACCTCATTCCGGTTGATATCCACATGCCCATTTATCAAAACTGATGTCTTTTAGATACTTATGCATTCGAGAGAATCCGACAAGTTGGTCCTAATAGTATCGAAACTTTGATTCCTTGAAGGCCTTTGCTGCTTTATAAAAAAGTTTATGCATTCTCAGATCTTTAAACTTCTCGTTCAGTTTCATCTCTACGTGATGCATGTAGGTGAAATGTGGTGCATTAGAAAACACCACCGACACAAAGTTAATTACACTTTGATGCCGGTCAGACTAAAAAACTAAAACCATCTACAATCCCTATTGAAATCTTAACTCTTTCCAAAAACATGTCCATGACTCATCAGATTATTTGTCAACAATTTCAAATGTAAGAACGTAGATTTGATTGTTTACTGTCTACTAAGGATGCAATAAGTATGATGCTCTTGTACTTACCTTTCGGATGTGCTCCATCTATTACTATTACTGGCGTATGCAACTTGTAAAATGTCTAATTGAGCAACATAGGGCCATCAATGCATATTTGAAATATGTGTTGTTCTCCAACTTCATGAAAAAAGTGGTGCCTTCATTCACAGCATTTAGAACCTCTCCATACTTATGTAGAGTAGTATATGACTCTTTCGACGATCCCATCAATAGGCACAATGCAACTTCTTTGGCCGGCCATGCCTTGTCATGTCGGATACACTGTAATACTTCCACATATCATTATGAATATCTTTAAACTGGTATCGACGACTGACCTCCTCGAAGTTTGACTTTATTAGCTGACCCACCTTTCAACTACTAGTTTGTCGATGATTATGTGTCAATATCTATTGTTTGCAATTGTGACTCTCGAAAAACTTAGAGATGAGGACAACCTTTAATTCTTCTTACACGCAGTCGCCATTTGCATTCGTCTTTCGTGCACCCAACAGTTAACAATCTTGTAGTAGATTTTTTAACACAGAACTCAAAAAAAAAATTTTTTTATCGCCAACATGGATAGTTTAAATCATAATTCATCCTTAAAGTGAAAATATTGTCAATTGCAATGTCATCCACCGAGTCATCTTCATTATCAGTCGTAACAATCTGCTCGAAGGATGCGTGCACCCCCTCAACTGTTGGACATGGAACATTCCTACTTCCATATGCACTTCAACAACATGTGTTGTTGGTAATGGAACACCGTCACAAACAGGTTCTACCTCATCCTCAGCTTCATTATCATCCTCATTCTCAGTGGGTGAGTAAACATCATCCTTAAGATCATCCTCAACCATCGTATTCTCATGGTCATCATCATCTTATTCTTCAACCTCATTCCACTAACTGATATATTGTTGTTCATCGTCGTTTAAATTGCATGGGACAACATTGTCTATCAATGGAGTCATGACTCGTATAGAAGATGAGGGATGGACAGTACATAGGGGGAGTTCTTAGGATTAAATAGGATAGAAGAAGGAACCATTTTGTCCTACGTAGTATGAAAATTTAGAAAACGTTTCAGTTCGGGGACAGAATGGTATATTGTGTGAGTTTCTACCACTACCCATGTCTTTCCTTTGGTACGACAAATTCGTACAAGGGCACTTGAAAGAGATGTGGAGGGCCGTTAAGGAAATAAACTAGGGCTTGTATCATCAAAGACATAATAGTTCGACACTTGGTACTGGAACTCAAATTTGTAGATACATTGTATGACAATATTGAACAGGTTAGAATTTATTCAAGTAAGCTTGAAGATCGCATTTACGAGGTCTTTATATGTTATGTCTTCATTGACATCCAAACCTCTAATAAATCCACCTTTGTATACAGTTCTTTCCTCATTCCACTGATCCTCATAGCCAACAAATAGATGAAAGATTATGTTCTGCAAGTGACAAAGCACAAATGAAAAATGAGTACAGATAAAAACCGGGGAAAATAAAAAAATGTAAACCTCGAGCGAGGACCACATTTTCTCGCTCGCGGTGTTTTTGATCTACACACCACGGTTAGAGAATACGACCACTACAAATTTTCTTCCTTAACATTGACCTCGGGCGGGGACTACAATAATACGTCCAAGGCTCTTCTATATAAAGAAAACTCATCTCGTAAAACATAAATCTCGCGAGAGGATAGTTATAAAACTGCACAAAAGCTAAGAGAAAAAAATCGGCCATAATATTGAAAACTGCTCGAGGACATGAATGAAATTGTTATAAAAACAAACAAAAAATAGAGCCAAATAAAATGTACTGTTCAAATGTAGCCCATTAAGAAAACAACTATATAAAAGAACAGTAGAAGTACTCCCACCTTCCAACTCTTCAAATTAAAGGTACAGTTGACGCTACCTTCTTCAAACTTCCAAAAAGATAATCGTAGTACTGTTCATTTTTTTTATTATGCAGAGAGTATTTATGATAAAGACTTTTTGTTTTTTGAAAATTAATGGTAGTACATATTGGTTGATAAAACTTAATACGAGGGTACAGTAGTTGGTGAGAAGTAAATTTGTGGAATTAAATGTACCTCAGGTGGGTTTTATCTGGAACTAAGACATGATTTTCTTCCAACGGTTAATTAAAAGTCATTTCCTGACATTTCATTAATGCTTAAAGTGGGTCACAAAATTATGTTTTGAAAAAATAGGTCAAATGAGAAAAGCCAAAACTTTTGTGGATCGTTTCAATCAATTTCCCATGGATTTCCATGGTGTATCATGGGTTGATCCCAAGATTTGAAATGTCGATTAAAATGTCAAGGCCCTGATTTTACGGAGATGTCGATATCAACAGAAAAGTCTTCCGAGGTGGGAGACTTTGCGATTTTCTCCAAGAAACAAGTTATCATTTCGGAAATAAGTGTCCAAGTTCGATTTGCTCGAACCCGACATGTCCGACATCAAATCCGACCAAAGTAACCGCCAATCGTAACCTAAACCTATACCTATAAATAGAGGGCCTCATTTCACCATCATGTATCGTACTTCTCCTTGAACTTAATATTGAGTCCGAGCTGCTTACTAACTTGAGCGTCGGAGATTTTGTCCTCTGGTGCAGACCTTCCTTTAAAGTTTCAGGTTGGAGTAAGGACCGAGTTCGAGCTTGACTCAATTTGATGTTGTGCAAACTCTTACATAAACATTTGGCGCCATCTATGGGAAAGGACAATTTAAGTCGTCTTAACAACTAAGTGATCCGAGATGGTTCAGTCAACAGAGTCTGCAAACATAACAGAACGGAGAGGCATGAACGGAAACAATGGCACTCAACACGAGCTTGATGCCAAGGTGGCCGAGGATCAAGCACAGGCATGGCAAGAGGTAGACCTACCTTGGAGGTCGACTCGCAACACGAATACGATCTTGCCCCTGCACATACGAGACCTAGTAAGACCAACCGAGGTCGAGGTGGGATCTCAAAGAAGACTTTTTGAAGGGCCGCGCCAGCTGCGGACCCTAAAGTTCTCGCTACCCTCCAGCAGGAACTAGATGACATATGTAACCAAGTGCACACTATGGAGGAAACTTATAACGAAGTGATGCAGGCAAATCGAATTGGGTCCCGATCCAAGGCCCTAGGCGGAGCAGACGACCTACCTACGACGGAGACGACAAGGATCCCCCCTTCATCCCGATGACGATGAGCGCATTGCTGACAATGGAGGGGTCGACTATAGTCGGCGAGATCACGATCTCAGAAAGCACCTCGTCGACAAGAAGAGGAACATCTCACGAGGCTCGGAGCTCTCCCCATCCTGCTCCAACAAATACTCCAACTCCAACCTCGAAGCTCAGTCAAAGTACCAACCCTTGACATCGGAAGGAGTGATCACGAGGGAAGAGTTCGACCTTATGAAAAACAGGTTTGACGAGCAAGTTGAAGTACTCAAGGCGAAGTGCGAAAAGAAAGAAAGTTCATTTGATGACAGCGAAATGGGTGAATCGCCGTTCACCTCAGCATTTTGGAGGCCCCAATTCCTCCAAAGTTCAAGACACCCGCTATGAAGCCCTATGATGGGTCTAAGGACCTGAAGGACTATGTGGAGGTCTTTGAAGGCCTCAAGGACTTCTAGGCGGCGATCGATGCCATCAAGTGCCGAGCATTCCAGATCGCCCTCACAGGGAGTGCTCGGCTCTAGTACGAAGGTTGCCAGCCAGGTCGATCTCGACCAACAGTCAGCTGAATAAAGAATTTATCAGTTAATTCTCTTATCGGCACTACAACAGAAAGACAACCACTCATCTTGCCACCATTCGACAGAAGGAGGGCGAGATGTTGAGATAATACGTGACCCGCTTCCAAGAGGAGCAGCTCAAGGTTGTGCATTGCTCCGACGATTCGACCATGTGCTACTTCCTCACCAGCCTGGCCGATGAAACTCTGACAGTCAAACTGGGCGAGGAAGCGCCATCAACTTTTGCTGAGGTCTTACAAAAGGCCAAAAAGGTCATAGATGGGCAAGAACTACTTAGAACCAAGCTGGGTCAGACAGAGAAAAGGTCCGACCCGAAAAAGTCAGGAAACCAAGATAAGGGGAAGTCTGATTCCAAGTCTAAGAACAAGGGGTTATCTTCTCAGCCCTCCCAAGACCGATTCGACTATAGGAGATTCGACTCGGACTCCAACTAAAGGGGACCGTATGAGAGGTACACCTCAACCACCATTCCGATCTTTGAGATTCTCACTAACATCAAGGAGAACAAATTGGAGAAAATCCTCAAGCGACCTGATAAGCTCAGAGGGGATCCAGAGAAACTCAACAAGGACAGGTACTACTGTTTTCAACGCAACCACAGCTATGACACCTCAAGTTGTTGGAAACTGAAGGGCCAGATTGAATACCTGATTCAAGATGGTTACTATATGTTGGCAAGCCGGGCTTGAGCTCGACAGAGAAGAAAGAAGAGAGGAAGTGTTCAAGGACGCCACCTTGGAGGGATGACCGACCTACGATCATCAACACTATCTTCGGCGGCCTAAGTGGGGGCCAGTCCGGAAATAAGAGGAAGGAGCTTGCTAGAGAAGCTCGGCATGAGGTTTGCACCATCTGAGAATAGAGGCCGAGTTGCCCTATCTCCTTCTCAAACTTCGACTTGGTGGGGGTCTATTGGCCCCACAATGATGCTTTTAGTAATCTCGCCGCTAATCGACCATGTGAAGGGATGTGATTCCCAGAGCGGAAGTTGATATTCGTTGCTGATTTTCGGGATACAAAATCCAAATGGAAAGAAGGAAATACATGGGAAAAACCAAACCTTTGAAGAACGTTTATTCAGTGAGTTCCCCTTGAACACTACCACCGGATCTTCCTCGCTATCCTCTGGGTACGAGACCGTGCTTGTGGGAGCAGTTCTTTGGAATGAGATAGAAAAGATCAGATAGAGAGAGCTTGATTTTTGAGAGAAAATCAATGGGAGTTTTTTTTCCTTGTTCTATTCTGTTTTCTCCAACCCTTGGAGAAGAAGAACAATGACGTGGGGTAACTCCCCACGTCACAGCAACCTCCCACTCCCCTGCAATATTGCAAGGGAGTTTAATAATAATAATAATAATATTATTATTATTAATAAATAATAATATATAATATATAATAATTAATATATATATAATTAATTAATCAAATTAATTAATAAATATAATTAATTATTAATCCAATTAATAATTAATAAATATATATATACATAAATAATTAACACTTGATTATTTATTATAAAATTAGAATCATATTCTAAAACATTTCTCTCGTATAACCTATAGTTTTAATGTACATCTTATGTACATTATTTTTAACCTATAGTTTTAATATGAATCTTATTCATATTAATTTTATTTGAATCTCATTCAAATAATATCTTTCATAATATATAGTTTTAATTTACAATTAACTATATATTATAATGTATCAATATACATATAATCCCTTAAGTAATTTGAACAATTCAAATTCTTCCAAAAACTTGATCCTCGTTTTACCCGTTATGAGCTAACAAGGGGACCTAATGGACCTACAGATCCGAAACTCCAACGATGCAAGATTAATTGGTCAAACTCATTGACCGAGTTAATCTAGATTC
>NW_019104572.1:89220-102484 GCF_001995035.1 Momordica charantia
TTGGAAGAAAACCAGTTTTTCTGCAGCCTCCCAGGCGCCTGGCGCCTCCAATGATGGTGTTTCGGACTTTTTGCTTCTTTTGATTAATTTGCACTCCCAAATGGTCCTAAAATGTCATAAATACAATATAAGCCAACCACAAACCATCATATATGAATTTTGCATGAATTGGAACTCAAACGACCGAGAAAAAGTCCGAAACAAAGTTAAAACATAGTAAAAATAGCATCTAAAACCTTCTTTTTACGCATGTAAACAGGCGTAATCAATTCAACAACAAATTTATTGAATAAAACTTTATTAAATAGACATTTGTTTTTACAAAATACAAACTACGAGTTTAGGGCAACACACCCAACACCATGTACAGGTCAGAAGGGTGCTAGTTGATGGAGGTGCCTCTATCAACATCATGTCCCTTACCACTTATCTAGCATTGGTGTGGACCAGAGCATAGCTGAAGAAAAGTCCAACGCCCTTAGTTGGATTTGCCCGGGAGTCCCGAAGGTTGTATTAATCTTCCTATCACAATCGGCCAAGATGACACCCAAGTCACTTAGATGACCGAGTTCGTGGTGATTAATGGCAGATTAGCCTACAATGCCATCTTTGGACGACCCATCATCCACTCACTTCGGACCATTCCGTCAACTCTGCATCAAGTTATGAAATACTCAACTATCAACAAAGTCGGCATGATTCAAGGAGATCAGAAGACATCCCGAGAGTGCTATACTTCGGCACTTAAAGGATCGACAGTTTGTGCCTTGGAAGAGGAGTCAGTTCTTCTAAGTCGAGTTATTCCACCTTCCGAGGATTAACTACCTAAAGCTAGCCAGTGAGAAGTAGCTGCGCCCATTGAAGAGTTGGAACTTGTTCCTTGCTCAGCCTAGAGAAGCAAGTGAGCATAGGCACCAAACTAGGGGCGGGTGATAGGGAAGAGCTCATCTCTTTCCTCAGGTCAAACTTGGATGTGTTTGCATGTTCCTATGAGGACATGCCTGACATTGATCCGAAAATAATGGTTCATTGCCTCAACATCGACCAATCATTCCGACTTGTCAAGCAGAAAAGAAGACCTGTAGATAAGGAGAGAAGTGATGTAATTGTTGAGAAGTGAACAAACTATTGAAAGCTGAATTTATAAAAGAAATTATGTATCCCAAGTGGCTCTCTAATGTTGTCTTAGTTAAAAAATCCAACGGCAAGTGGAGAATGTGTGTAGACTTCACCAATCTTAATAAGGCTTGCCCAAAAGATTGCTTCCCACTGTCGAGGATCGACCAGCTCGTGGACGCTATGACCAGGAACGAGCTGGTAACCTTCATGGATGCCTACTCTGGATACAACCAAATAAAGATGCACAAACCAGACCAAGTCCACACCTCCTTCATAACCGATTAAGGCCTTTACTGCTATAAGGTCATGTTCTTTGGCCTAAAGAAGGCAAGGGATCAGAGGATGGTGAACAAAATGTTCGCCAACCAGATCGGATGCAATATGGAAGTATACGTGGACGACATGCTTGTCAAGAGCAAGCAGTCCAGGTTGCACATGACTGACGTGACCGAAACTTTCGGAGTCCTTCAAAAATATCAGATGGAGCTTAACCCGGCCAAGTATGCCTTTGTAGTTTCATCCGGGAAGTAACTTGGATTTATGGTGAATAACCGAGAAATATAAGCCAACCCGGAGAAGATAAGGGTCGTGCTTGAGATGCAAGCCCCATAAACTCTCAAGCAGCTGCAATGCCGTAACGGTAGGATTGCTGCCCTCAATAGGTTTGTCTTCAGGTCTACTGATAATTGCATCCCCTTCTTCAAATTGTTAAGAATGAAGGGGTCATTCAAATGGACAGCCGAGTGTGAGGCAGCCTTTGAAGAGCTCAAGAGATATCTCTACTCGGCACCATTGCTCGCGAAGCCTATGCCCGGAGATAAACTACACTTGTACTTGGCCGTGTCCGATAACGTAGTCAGCTCGACCCTCATCAAGCAAGATGGAGTGCGCCAAAGTCCAGTTTATTACATAAGCAAAGCCATGACCGAGGCCGAGACCAGGTATCCTCAAATGGAAAAACTGGCTCTTGCCTTAGTCACCTCGACACGTAGACTGAGCCGTACTTCCAAGCCCATACCGTGACCGTACTCACGAACTTGCCTTTGATGCAAGTCTTTCACAAGCTAGAGACATCTAGCCATTTAATGAAGTGGGCCGTGGAGCTGAGTGAGTATGACATCTTGTTCGAACCCTGAACAGCTGTGAAGGGGCAAGTCGTTGCGGACTTCATAGCAGAGCTCACTCCCCCGCCGGTTCAAACCTTCACATCCGACCTAACATGGATCATGTACGTGGACGGATCGGACAACGAAAGAGGATGTGGCGCAGACGTTCTCCCTCTCATCCCAAATGGCATGCGCTTTGCGTATGCCCTTTGCTTCAATTTTCGTACCTCAAATAATGAGGCTGAGTACGAAGCCCTTTGGCCGGGCTGCGTATGGCAAGGGGACTAGGAGCCAGCCATCTTCAAATTTTCAGCAATTCCTAACTGATAGTAAATCAAATTAAGAATGAATATCAGACGTAAGATCCTCAGATGGAGAAGTATTTGGGAAAGGTCGGGTCGCACCTCACCCACTTCCAGGTTTATGAAATCAGCAAGATTCTGAGGTCAGATAACTTTAATGCCGATGCCTTTGCCAAATTAGCATCTGCGTACCAGACCAGTCTGGCAAGATTTGTCCCGGTGGAGATATTGGATACCGCTTCCATTTTGGAGCCAAATATGATGGATGTCGATTCCCAACCTCCATCATGAATGGACCTAGTCAGAGACTTCCTAACAAGTAATGTCCCAACAGATCCAAAGGAAGCAAAGAAACTGTCACGGAGAGCAGCTCGGTACCTGCTCCGAGATGGAGCTATGTACCGGCACGGATTCTCCTTACCCCTTCTTAAATGCATCTCCAAAGAAGATAGGAACTACGTTCTGAGGGAGGTACATGAAGGAGTTTGTGGCAACTACTCGAGGGCCAGATCGTTATCGGCCAAGATCATCCGTCAAGGCTACTACTGGCACAGTCGATCAAGACGCAAAAGAGTTCGTGAAGGCGTGTGACTCAGCGCTTCGGGAACATCATCCATAAACCCCCTGAACTGTTGACTCTGATCTCAGCTCCAAGGCCCTTTGTACAATGGGGAGTGGATCTAATTGGACCTTTCCCATTAGGCAAGGGACAAATCAAGTACGTCGTCGTAGCCATGGACTACTTTACCAAATAGATCGAGACCAAGGTGATTTTCACAATTACGGAAGCTAGGGTCACGTCCTTCATTTAGACAAACATTGTCTGCCACTTTGGTATACCCAATGCCATCGTGACAGACAATGGCAAACAGTTTGACAATGCGATGTTTAAAGACTTTTGTCACAAGCTCGGAATCAGTCATTTATGTTCGTCCCCAGCTCACCCCAAGGCCAATGGACAGGTAGAGGCGATCAATAAAATTATAAAGCACGGCCTTAAGCTACGCTTGGACACAAGGAAGGGCAGGTGGGCCGATGAGCTACCTGAAGTACTCTGGTCCTACCGAACAACACCACGGGAGTCCAACCTGAAGTACTCTGGTAGGACTCGTCCCTAGCCAACCACGCTCCGGAGGCGAAGAACCACTTTCCGACCCACTTCTTTATGGAGGTCGGCCCTTTGAGGATGTCTCCTGCGCCATTCCTAGCGTACAAGTAGTAAGTCAACCTTACGTAAGTAGACTCGGCAATAGGGCAAACTTATATATTTTTTTCAAGGACAAAAGTTCTTTAAGGTGGGTAGACTGTAACGCCTCGTATTTTTTTATGTATGATATTTTAGTAGTTTAAATCCATATACTATAGAATTTTTTTTTTTATTTTCGTTACAATAGAGATTTTTTCTAATTTAGTCTTATTGTTCTTTGTTATTATTTTTTCTAAAAAAAAAGATAATATTTATTAGGTAAGATGAGATTAGATAAATCATATTAAGAAAATAAAATAAAAGGAAAGAAAGATAAAAGAAATAAAAATAAAATAAAATAAAAGATTGGTTGGGCTAGAATTAGTTAAAAGAGAATATGACAAACCCTAGGTTATATTGTTAAGTTTTTTCCTTTCCTCCCTCCCAATTTTCCCTCTGTTTTATTTTATCCTCCCTCGTGCACACGCATCCAACGTTAGTAAGTCACGAATAAATTTTTGGTTTGGTAATCCTTATACCAGGTGTTAAATTTCATCAATTAAATTTTATTATTTTTTTAATTTTAGTTAATTTTTGGAAAATTAATTTAGGCTGGGCCAGTAAATTTCGTGGATTAAGCCAACATTTATTTTGGATCGCTATTGAGGTAAGTGGCTTTGCTTTCGGAATGCCTTAGGGCTAAGTTGGAATTTTTGTACGATGTTTTGAATGACTATATAATGATTGTTGTTTGGGAATTGAATGTCATGTGAAATTGTTGCGTTGTATTACATAATGTTTAGTTATGGGATCTCATGCATGATCTTGAATGTGAAACTGTTATATATATATATATATAAAGAAGCTGTGGCAATCACCCTACTGTAATGCACATACTAGACTAAAATTGAGGACCTAGGTGGGTGAGACTCGACTCTGCTGGCTGGGTGCCAACTACCATCAGTTTGGGTAGAGTCTCCCAGGAAACTCACCTATGTACCATAATGGAGTTGGTATCATTTGTGTGGGGTTGGGTTAATTGCTCACTTTGACCAAAAGGAAAGGAAAGAAAATGAAAAAGAACAATAATTTGACTGGATAAATATTTAGGTCCCACATGTTCATGTTGTATGTGTATGCATGTCTGACCCAGTTAGCTGGGTTACTTACTCGGTATTTTTAATACTCACCCCTTTCCCCTTAGATTTTAAGTCCCAAAAAGTTGGGCTACTTATTTTAGGGATTAAGACGTACAAGGTGTGTGATGTCTACAGTGCCATGAGTTTTCGCTTCCGCTTTAGTTTCATTTTTTTTAATAATTTGCATTAGAAGTCATTTATCTTGATATTATGTTTTAGGTAAACTATTTATGGGATCCCAAATAAAGTTTTTTATTTTATTTTATTTTATAAAGTTATGTTATGAGATTGTATTTTGTTTTATGGTTGAAAAACACATTTGGTCCCTGTACTTTCGTTAAAGTAACGATGTAGTCCCTGAACTTTCAAAAGTAACGATTTAATCACTGTACTTTTAAATTGGTTACAATTTAGTTTTTGCCATTAAAAATTAGGTTAAAATTTAACAAAAGTGTGAGGTGCTGCCAACTAGGATATGTGTGAATAAATTAAATGGCCACCTAAGCATAATAATGGTTCGGTTCAAGTTTCAAGCTTGGGTCGGTTTGGTTTAGGAACTAAAAAAAGCAACACAAATTGAAATCTCCTCCTTCAACTGACGACAAAATCTCTATTCTCAATTTATACCATATTTTCCCACTTCTCCCAGATTGAATTTTCACAGCTTGAAAAACATGACTCTGACAATCTCCTCCGCAAAATCATCACCTCCATTTCTTAAACTTAAGCTCTGAAAATACCTTTGTAGAAAGAAACAAACCACATTTCGCTAAAATTTGTTTTCCCCCTTTTATATCCACTCATTTGTCACTTGCAATTTCCATTGATTCCTCCATAGTTTCAAGAAAATCCATTGTCTGACGACGGCCGCGAAACCTTACTCCGGCTAGGTTATCAAAATTCGGCCGTGAAACCTTACTCCGCCTCCATCGCCCCCATCTTCTTTATCAGTACCTGCGACGCCACAATATTTCCCCCAGCAGCGTTCAGCGGAGTTTCCTAAGCTCGTACAGCGATGGACATTATCGTGGAGTGGAACAATGAGATTTAGTCAAGTTTGAACCAACCTTAAAACTTGAACCTACCCATTATTTTGGATGCCTTTTAATTTGTAAACATATATCTTCGTGGGCAACCACGCCACATTTCCGTTAAATTCTAACCTAATTTTTAAAAGACTAAATTATAACCAATTTAAAAGTACAGGGACTAAATCGTTACTTTTGAAAATTCACGGACTAATTCGTTACTTTAACGAAAGTATAGGGACCAAATGTGTTTTTTAACCTTGTTTTATTTATTATCATTTATTTTTAAAAGAGTTTTAAAATATTGAAAGCATGCATGTAGTAATATCCTTAGAAGTTTAAGTCCTAAAAAGTTAGGTGGTTACAGTTACCCACTCAAACTTTTCATTATAGTCTATATAAAGACAAATAGAGAGTGAGGAATGCATAATTGGGTTTTAGAGTGGGAGGTTAAATATAGTTTATCATAACCCACTTTTTTATGTATTCATGAATTGGGTCTTAGTAATATTTGCAAGAGAAATTGAATTGAGTAAGTATATCTTTAGCCATATTTACAAGAATGTCTAACTTCTTTTGTAATTTACAAATATGTCAAAAATTTAAATTTTTGTATTTTCAGAATTTTTATTATTCCAATTTTACTGTTATTGTATGTAATATATATCTGATATACATATGATGTATGTACCTCTGATTTCTTATTGATATACGTCTAATGTACGTGTGACATGTTAAATGTTAGTACATTTCTTGAACCTTTTTTAGATAATCCCTTCAACCTCTTTTGTATTTTATAAACATGGCAAAATATTTAAAATCTTATTTTTGGAATTTTATTATTCCAATTTTTATAACCTATTACAAATGTAGTAAGAGGTTTTGGATTTTGCAAATATGGCAAAATTATTTGAAATATTATTTTTTGTTTTTTTATTCCAAATTTATCCTTCTACTTTGTTTTACGTGTTTTATCACCTTTCTTGGTCTTTTTTTCGAATTTGAAACTTCCAATTTCTACAAATGTTATTGTTCGTCAAACGGCTATAGAATCTAAAATTTCTAACTTCTACAAATCTTCTTCTTTAAGCCGAACTGCTATAGAATCGAAACTGAAACTTTTGGCTTCGCGACACATCATCGTTCAAGCTGAATCTGAAACTTTTGGTTCAAACTGAAACTTCTGACTTTGCTACAAATTTTTATTCTACAAATTATTCTTCTTCATTCACATTGAAACTTTCAGCTTCCCGCTCATCATTGTTCAAGCTCATCTTCTTCTTCGTATTTTTATCTTGGTTCATCGAAGAAAACAAGAAAAATAGGAAAATTAAACATAAATTTAAAAATCGTAGGTCAGGTTTTTCAATTGAACCCACTTTGGAATCTATCCGTTTTTCTTCTTTTTTTTCTTCTCCTCTTAGTCTCTTGGTATATTAGTTTTTGAAGTTTATTCATATTTGATTCCTATTTTGCTTTGGTTTATTTATCGTTTAGCTTGTAGAATACAATGTTGTATATCAAATTTGATGTAACTTTGATGAATATCAAACATTGGTTTCTATTTGAAACATATGTTTCTTACAGTTCTAAGGGAAATGATTTTCAAGTTCAACCTCTGCAACCAAGTCACTATTTGTCCGTAGATATCATAGTTATATTAATGGTAAATCAAAAATATATTAGTGATATATAAGAGATATATCAAGTATACATGGGACATATAGCAGAGTTATATCAGTAGTAAATCAGTATTGTTGTATCAATATTGGCTACCCTAGGGGTGAATATGGTTTAATGATAAAATATATATTTTTTAACATGGTGGACTCACTTTAAAAAATTAACAAACTTTTTAGAAACAATTCATTTTAACACAAATTAATCAATAAATTAGAAATACATTTTAAGCACACTAATTAATTCTAATCTTAATCTAAAGATTGACAATAAATATTAAGAACAAATTTTTGTAATTAATTTCATGTAACACTAGAAAATTAATTGTACAAATTAAATAAGAGAGGGTTAGAGAAAATGACATTGAAATTTTATAGTAGTTCGGTAAACTGCCTACTCCAATCTAATTTTGGATATATTTCCTTTGAACTTGTTTCGGTCAAAACTTCTTCGTTCAAGCTCCAATCTAATTGATTTAAGAGAGGTTGGAATCATTGTATCGAGCTCTACGATATGGATACTTCAAAATACGAAAATTATCAATAAACAAAATTAGGTATGTTATCATCAAAACATTAATTAATTAATTAATTAAAGTTAATTAATTTGAGATTAAGGCCTAAAAAGCCAACTCTGATATCGACAAATTATTAATAAATTAGCAAACATAGGATTAAATTCAAAATGTTTTATATATAAAAAAGCTTATTGCCATATCGTTCAAAAAATTAGTGTTTACTAAAATAAAAATAATAATAGTGTATATATTAGTAGTATATCAAAACCCGTATCAGAGGTAATATACTTGAAATCATTGGGATATTAATGATATAGCAGTGATAAATCAGTAGTAAATTAATGGTACATCATTAATCGTACCAGAAGTATTTATCAACACACATATATCATAGTTATATCAATAGTTATCATAGTTATATCAGAGGTATAATATCAAATATATATCAGTGGTAAATCATATAATCATATCAGAAGTTATTTTAGTCGATATCGTAGTTATATTAAAAGTAAATCAGTTGATATCAATGGTACATGAGTGTATATCAAAGTTATATCAAGTATATATCAGTTATATATCATTGTTATATCAGTAGTAAATCAATAATTAGTAAATCATATAATCATATAAGAAGTTGTATCAGTAGATATCATAGTTATATTATTAGTGGTGTATCAGTTGTACATCATTGATATATCAGTTGTATATCAGTAGCATATCAGTTAAATATCAGTGGTATATCGGTGATAAATCAGAGGTATATCAAGTATATATCAAACATACATCAGTGCTATTAATGTTCTGGGCTTCCAGGGTAAATTGTACCTTTTCAATTTGTACCTCCGTTTTGTTTTAAATTGTCATATTTTCAAAAACTAAATGTGGATGCTAAATGTGCTGCTATTTTACTTAATTTTTTTTTGCTATTATTGCAAGTGCCCATTTTTGTAATTATATATTGAGATTAGGGTTTATGAACAGGATGAGGTTGATAAGTGAGGATACAGAGGTGCAAGAGAGGGAAATAGATGAAGAGATTGAGAATGGATGCGGCAAAAATGGACTGCAAACGTGAAAATGGTGAGAATCAATTACAACGGCTGGAGATTTTGGACGAGGAATTTGTAAGAAGAAGAAGAGGTACAATTTTCTTGAAGGTAAATGTGGGAGGAAGAAAGGAACAATTAGAAGAAATGGTGGGAGTGGGTGGAATAATATAATTACTGCTCTACCCAAGTTTAATTGATCAAATTCTAGGCTTCACAAAACTATAGGCCAAATGTGGGGTTGGCTCAAGATGCCAAACGCGGCCCAAGCCAACACCACGAGTCAAACAACCCTTAAATGCTTCTTTTTATTGTTGCTCAGGTAAGGATAACTTTTACATTCTCGATGTTTAGAGAGTTTTATTCAAATACATCTCTGCCGATGTTGTGCCTTTCCTTCCAAATCATTACGACATCTGTTAATCCAAGCCCCATTTTGTGAAGCAAATTCGGACAAGGAAAAAAGGCATGGAATTGATAGGAAACTATAATCCAATGGTTAAGGTACAAATTTGCAAAATTTCTATTAGTCGGGATCTATAGCTACAATACACAACATCAAAATCATTATTTCTATAGTTGGCTTTATTAGTATTTAAAAAATTCATCAACTGTCTGTTTACTTATTACCTATTTGTCTACTTGTGTTTTTTTTTTATCTTTTAAAACTTCGTGAAAATATTAATCCAATTTTAGAAACCCTTTTGGTTGAAAAAGGAAGATTTCAAGAGTAGTTTAATGCATGGACAGAAGAGTAGAAAAAGAAAAAAAAAAAACTAAAAGCAAACGGTCAACATATTGTTCTAGCCTCATCTACTTCTTGAACATGATTGGGAATATCAAAAGAAAACTGTGTTTTACAAAAGGAAAAATTTTTTAGTTGTCCCATAATGAAAAAATTTTGAAGTGTGAAAGAAATTTATAATGGGAGTTCTTTTATTGATGAGCTTCAAAATGTATGGGGTAAGCCCAAGACATCTCCGCACACGTGTGCTGCCGTCGTTCATTTGGTCGGACGGGTGGGTAATTATTATTATTGTTATTATTTTATTTTGGAGAAATCGTTTTTAATTTATAAATGTTCGGTTTTTGTTTTAATTAAAAGCTAAAATATTTTTATATTTAATTAAAAAAATGGGTTCTATTAATTACAAAATGTTTGAATCTCAAAAAATGTTTTTCATTTAATTGTGTAAAACGTTTTTGGTTTTTGAAATCCTATATAAATCTCTCTTTCATATAAAACAAATTCTACTTCCTTCTCTTATGTTTTCCAAAAAATTCTTTTGAGCTGATTCAAACAAGTGTATGCTTGAATTTAGATCTTGTGTTAACCTTGGGAAGCAACCAGCAATAAACGATTTAGCACCAAGGTCGTGCTGAATTTTGCTTTCAAAGGAAGTGGGTTCCACGACAAAACAACATTTTCTAATTTCTTGCTTACTGATTCTTCTTCTCCAACAATCTGAAAGCAAAAATTATGGTTGCTGCAATCCGATCTGGAAAGGTTATGTCATATCTGTCTAAATTGGGATCGCTCGATGGGTCCAATTATCGCCACTGGTCTCAAAATCTGTTTATATTATTCGAGAAAATGGAGGTCGATTATTATGTCCTCGTGCACCAGTTCTCATTGCTGCTGTTGTGTCTGCTGATCAGCCTACTGTTGATGCTACTCAACCAGTTATCGAGGTCGATCAATCCATCGTTCCTGCAACTCAGCTAGCTGCCACTGTTGCTACTTCACCCATCGATTCTGACAATTTTGAGAAAGACAATAAGATGATCTATAGTCATCTCTTCAACCATATGAACGACTCCCTCTTTGATCTATTCGTATCTGAAAGATCCAGATATGGAGGGGACGAGGTAGGAAAACATACGTCGTTGGTAAGTGGCTATAATTTCAAATGTCGGATGACAAAGCTGTCATGGACCAGGTGCACGAGTATGAGAAATTGGTGGCAAATGTATTATCTTAGGGCATGAAGAATCTATGAGATTTTCCAAGCGAATGTGCTGCTCAAGAAATTTCATCCTTCTTAAAGTGATTATCGCAGCCATCTAAAACACATGAAGAAGGATTTGACTCTGCAAGAATTGATGAATCACATGTGCAAAAAATAAGCCAATATGCAAAAGGTTAAACTCTCTTCCTAATCTTTAAATTCAATTAATGCTAACTTAGTTGAATATTTCAGTGCAAATAAAGACATATTCAAAAGTAAAGGAAAACATGTTTCCAATGGTAGAGTAAAAAAGAAGAAGGGCTTCCAATTCAAAAATTCCAGTGGAAGAATTGAGAAGACCAAAATAGTTTGTTATGTCTGCGAGAAATCAAGACACAAGTTATAACCATTGTAATATGTGATGGGATGTAAATCCCGGAGTGGAAGCGGATCATCGTTCATGAGTTTGTGAGAAACAAAATCAAACGTTCAAAGATGAAATACATGGGGAAAAGTTGTTTACCTTTGAAGAACTTTTCTTTAATGGATTAACCAACGAACACCACCAAACGATCTTCCATGCTATTCTTTTGGGTCTCGAGAACATGCTTGTGGGAGCGTTTTATTTGGAATGAGAGGGAGAATTGAGAGAAAAACTTGATTGAGAGAGTATCCTTACTCTTACCCGGGAAGAACTGTACAGAACTATTTTGTACAGTTTAAGCAAATGTGACGTGGGATAACTCTTCCCACTCCCCTCCAATTTTGCAGGGGAGTTTTTAATTATAATTAATATAATAATTAATTAATTAAATTTAATTATTAATTATTAATCTAATTAATAATTAATTAATTAAATCTAATATTAACTAAATAAATAATTAACAATTAATTATTTAAAATTTAATTACATATCACATATTTAATTAAACTCATATATTTGAATCTTATTCAAATGCATCTCTCTCGTATAACCTATAGTCGTAATGTACATCTTATGTACATTATTTTTAACCTATAGTTTTAATATTAATCTTATTCATATTAATTTTATTTGAATCTCATTCAAATAATTACTCTCATAATATATAGTTTTAATTTAGAATTAACTAGAATGTATCAATATACATATATTCCCCCATTTGAACAGTTCAAATTCTTCCAAAAACTTGATCCTCGTTTTACCCATTATGAGCTAGCAAGGGGACCTAATGGACCTACAGATCAGAAGCTCCAATGATACGAGATTAATCGATCAAACTCATTGACCGAGTTAATCAACATTCGTTAACTACGGGTCACTCCACTAAAGACCCGAGGTTGCACTCTTCTCACTGCAGAATGTTTTCGTGTCCATGGATATACGGACCATTAATGACAAGTCAATCCTTCACGAGTGGTCATAACCACAGATGGGTCAAATTACCGTTTTACCCCTGTGTTACATCTTGCTCCTTAAATACCACTACTCCTCTAATGAACAACCCGGTTATGGTCCGACCAATAACCGGAAGTCCCTCTCGGGCCAGTGAGAGGGTGGGGCCCCTTATTCAAGTCTCGGAGTCAGCATTTAAGAGAACACTCATCTACTCCCCTGAGGTCGGGGAGGAGTGAATTCCATCTTGTGAAGTTATGTTCCCAGCTTCCCACTCGGTCTCGTCCCCAAAATGGTAGGAATATTGAGTCGGAATTTCGGGCCACTCTCACCCATACAGATCAAAAGACTAGCCCTCACTGGCGGGAGTCCACAACTCACTCAAGATTGAGAATAAGTTGTCTGGTCATCCTAAGAAATAGCAATCTGTTAGTTAACGGTATTACATCTAAAGATTGGCTATTTTACGGTCTGATCTTATACAAACTCATTGTATAGGATACCCTCACTTGCATGTCTCCACATGAACGACCTGGATCGAGTCGTCTGTAACATTTACAAAGTTAGTTGTATTCATAGTGTTGTCAGGATAAGGTACCCAGCCTTATCCATATATTATAGACATTTTAGGTTATTCACGGGACATTATCCACTCGTATATGAGGGGTATATCAAATACATACCTCGTATATCAGAGGTATATCAAATATATACCTAGTATGTCAAATATATATCCAGTATATATATTGTCCCGGTTACATGATAATAACCTTGGATGTTTAGTTTATTGGATTTTGGACAATGCAATGCTATGAAT
>NW_019104572.1:112765-126956 GCF_001995035.1 Momordica charantia
TTTTTGCTGCAAATGGACTGTCCTGCCCCCATTGGCAAATAATGGAGTTGAAAGTAAAGTGGCTGCAACAGTTTTAGTCTGCAGTTTTGAACTATTGTTCATTTTCAGATTTATTACCTTTTGTACCAATACTGCCCTTTACCACATTTGTTTTTCTTTTTTCCTTTCCTTCTCACAGTTTGAAAATGTTGGTGACAATTTGGTTTTTATTTAGTTTGAAAGAACTCAGATATTTATTTTGGTTAAATTTGACTTTTAATCTTTACGCTTCAGTCTTAGTTTTAATTTAGTTCTTTAAAAATTTCATTTGTGTCTCTATCCTTGTTAAAGTTTACCAGGCATTTCAACCATTGGTAGGGAGTCATATTAGTCTCACTTCAAAAGACGGCACAAATATTCAATTGATATTATTGATTGTATTTAAATTATTTTTATTTTGTACTTCGAAGAGCTTTTGCATGACCTTATTTTGTAGAGAACTTCGAATACGAAATGTTAAAGAATTAATACATTTTTCAATGCGTAGAAGTTTGAATTCTCGTTAAAAATTTAGTTGCGTTAAATCTTTGGTGGAAAAAAATTGACAACTCCGTTTCTTATTTCCATGTCATTAATTAATTTCAATTGACGCTTCGAAAACTAAATTAATCTATTTAAATATTTGAAAATTTATAGTAGGTATCCCTATTTATCACCTCGATATTGACGCTTCGAAAACTAAATTAATCTATTTAAATATTTGAAAATTTATAGTAGGTATCTCTATTTATCACCTCGATATTGAAAATTGGTCAGATCATCCTTGAAAATAAAAAATATCCATTTATATTCTTCTAACTGTTTTTCAAGTTTCATACTTGACACTTTTACCCTTCTATTTAGTTATTAGTTTTAAAATTAAAATATCCTAACTTCCATTATCTCACTTATATTTTATCTCTCCTTGATTCTAGTTTTTTTTCCCTAACCACTATTATTATAAATTTAGATATATATTGAGATAGAATTTGCCAATTATAAGGAGACATCACATTGAGGGAGACGATCAAAGAGGGAATTTATCAGAGTCGAGTTGACTAGAGAGGAGCGAGGGAACAATGGTGGGCGACGCAGTGGGTTGCAAGTGGGGCGGGGTAAAGGAGAGAGATGCCTATATGTTGAGTTTCTATAGTTCGTGTACCTTTTTTATTTGAGGTAGAGTGCTTTTATTTTTTGTATTAATTCTCTGTTCATCGTAATTGTTGTATTTTTGTGTTCACCGTATTTGTTATCCTTTTGTTTCTCTGTTCACCTTTGTTGTTTATTGTATTTTTGCTTCTTTGTTCACTGTATTTTTTATTTGTTGTGTTTGTTCATCAATTTGTTTTAGCTTGAGTGTTATTTCTATTTTCTAATTATTTATATTTGTTAGTAAATTGGTTAGAAAACTATTTGAATTGAAAAATATAGGTAGAATTCTTAAAATATTTGAATTATCCTATATAAATATGGTTAGGTAGGATTCTCTCATGAAAAAGGAAAAATAACAAATTCATTTTAAAATTATTCTAGAAGAGGGTAATTTCGTCCCTAAAACATTAGTACAGATCTTCCTATTTTATGTTGGGCATTAATGAAAAGCGAAAGTTGTTTGGTCATATTTTGAAATTGTCTATCCCTGAATATTTTCGCCTCTCTTAACTTTTTATTCAATCTTCACTTCCTCTTTTCATCGTCTTGAGATCGGAGAAATGTCCGAGGAGGGGAACGGTCCTCTCGTCTCTTTCATGGAGATCTCCTGATCATTCGGGAGACTCTTCTTCTTCGTCTTCCCCATACTTTGTTCCTTTAAACCCCCCAGTTCTCTCGCCGGTTGCTGAGGAACCTTCCTCTAGTTGACGACCACGATACGTCGCGCCTCCCTCACGCTTTGAACTGCGGACGGTCGAAAGGAAAATTATGAAACTTGAGAGGGAAGTCGCTAACTTCGAGAGCAAACTTTAAGAAACGACCATTAAGGCCTTGAAGTTTTAGTTTGAATGCCAGTCGCTAAAGGAGGAGAAGGAAAAATGGGAGGAAGAGAAACACGCCATGGAGGAAGATAGGCGTGTGAGGGAAAGGAAGATCGCCTTTCTGGAGAGGCGATTGACCATGGAGAAGTGGCGAGACCGGGGCCTCAACTGGTAATATCCCTCCCCCCTTTTTTTGTTACCTTGACAATATCCTGAGTACATAACAGCATAACAACAGAAGATAGAAGACGTGATAGTCCCTAATTTGAGTAATATTTGAAAAGTATTGATTGAATTACATATATTATTGATAGTACATCTTTAAATGCTCGGCATTTCAGGGATGCACAAGCTACTTTTCGTTCAAATCCATCAATTGGTATGTTCCAGTTGGGACAACCTCTTTAACCTTGTACGAGCCGATCCAATTAGGCTCTAAAGCCCCAGTCTTTTGAAGTACTTTTTTTAGCACCAGGTCTCCTGGTTTGAAGCATCGATGCTTAACTCTCGCATTATAATATTTTTTCATCCGATTCAGATACTCAGCGTTTCGTAATTGCGAAAAATTTCTTTGTTCCTCAAGTAAATCCAAGTTTAAACATAGTGCTTCTGAGTTCTGCTTTTCGTCGAACTGCCACTCAGTTTGCTCTAATGGTAATCCAATTTCTACCAGAATAACTGCTTTTGAACGGAATGCCAGTGCATATGGGGTTTGATTCGTGCAGTCCCTTAGTGTGGTTCGATAGGACCACAGGACACTTGGGAGTTCATCCACCCAATTTCCTTTTAATTCTTCTAACTAAATTTTTAGTCATCTTTTCAGAATTTTATTTATTGCTTCGACCTGTCCATTAGCTTGCAGAAGAGTAGGTGATGAAGTAACATGTTTGATTCCAAGTTCAGCATAAAAACTATTAAATTTTTCATTGTTAAACTGTTTCTCATTGTTTGTTATCATTGCATACAGTATCCTGAACCGACAAATGATATTTCGCCAGACAAAATTCCTTACTTTAGCCTCCGTTATGGTTGCAAGGGGTTCGGCTTCAGCCCATTTAGTGAAATAATCAACGATGACAATGGTAAACTTTGTTTGACCCTTTTCGGTCGGGAGTGGCCCAATCAAGTCAATTCCGCATTGCGCAAATGGCCAAGAACTCGAGATTGATGTTAAATTCTCTGGTGGTTGTCTAATTATATCTGCATACCTTTGACACTAATCACATTTTTGCACATACTTTTCCGAATCTTTGCTTATGCTCGGCCAATAATAACCTTGTTGAATTATTTTTTACATTAAAGTTCGGCCCCTGTATGAATTCCACAAATTCCTTCATGTATTTCGCGGAGTACATACTCTGTTTCATTTGGGGTTAAACACTTCAATAGTGGCAAGGAATACCCCTGCTTATATAACACCCCATCCAGGAGTAGATAATGACCGACTTGTCTCCTTAGCCTTCTTTATTTCACTTTCGTCTTCTAGTTGTATTCCTTGGAGGAATTCGACTATTGGATCCATCCAACAGCGGGCTTGCATGATGATTTACACTATTCTTCTTCGTTTATTGAAGGTGTGCCTAGCACCTCGACCGGAACGATACGAGTTAAGTTAGTTTCATGAGCGGAAGCCAATCTTGCTAAAGCATCAGTGTTTGAATTTTCTGAACGAGGTATCTATCTGATCGCATAGTCTATAAATTTTGCCAAATTTTCCAAGGCCTTTCGCAAATATTTAGCCATTTTTTCATCTTTTGCTTGAAATTCCTCGGCGATCTTGTTAACTATGAGTTGGGAATCACTAAGGATCAATAAGCAAGCTGCACCCATACCTTGGGCCATTTGGAGTCCAACCAACAAAGCTTCATACTCGGCTTCATTGTTGGACGTTCTAAAATTAAATCTCAATGCATACTCGAATCGTGTTCCTTCTAGAGACTGTAAAAGAATTCCAGCTCCACAACCTTTTTCATTAGATGACCCATCAACAAACAAAGTCCACTGCTGCTTGTCCCTTCAATGACACTCGATGCTCAAAATTGATGTCATACTCACTCAATTCTAACGCCCATTTCATCAATCTGCCCGAAGTTTCCAGCTTCTGGAAAACTTGACGCAAAGGAAAATTTGTTAAAACAACAATCTTATGTTCTTGGAAATACGGCCACAACCGCCAAGCAGAAGTGACCAAAGCCAACGCTAATTTTTCAATGCTTGGATATCTAGTTTTTGCACTAGTCATGAATTTGCTAGTGTAGTACATTGGATTTTGCCAACCTCCATTATCTTGGATAAGGATTGAACTGACCGTCGAGTCCGAGACTATAAGGTATAAATACAAACAATCGTCTGGTTCAGGCTTCTTGAGTAAAGGTGTTGTACCCAGGTATTCTTTCAGCTTATTAAATGCTTGTTCACATTCTTCCGTCCACTCAAATTTTCCTTTAGTTCTAAGAATTCTAAAGAACGACAAACATTTGTCTATGGACCTTGAGACAAATTGATTTAATGCAACTATCCGTCCATTCAAACATTGGAGTTGCTTCAAATTTTTGGGAAATTCCATCTCTAGTACAACTTCGATTCTATCCGGAATGGCTTCAATTCCTCGACGATTAACCATAAAACTTAGAAATTTTCCTGAAGAGACTCCAAATACACATTTGGTCGGATTAAGCTTCATTTGGTAGTGTCGTAACACTTTGAAAGCTTTCGTTAAATCTGTTACACGTTGTTCAGAAGTGGTGCTTTTTACCAACATGTCATCTACGTAGACCCCATATTCTGATCAATCTGTTTATTAAACATCATATTCACCAGTCGCTGATATGTCGCGCCAACATTTTTTAGGCCAAAAGACATTACTTTATAGCAGTAAAGTCCCTGATCAGTCACAAATGTTGTGTTGTTCGGGTACATGCATATTTATCTAATTATATCTTGAATATGCATCAATGAAGGTTAATAGCTCATGTCCTGCAAGCATCTACTAGTTGGTCGATTCTGGGCAGAGGGAAGCTATCTTTAGGACACGCTTTGTTAAGATTTGTGAAGTCCACACACATTCTCCATTTTCCATTTGCTTTATTCAACATTACTACGTTAGAGAGCCACGCAGGGTAATACACTTCTTTAATGAAATTAGCCTTGAGGAGCTTATTAACCTCTTCTAAAATTACAGCATTTCGAGCAGTGTCCACAGGTTGGTGCTTTTGCTTGACTAGTTTATAATCTAGGTCTATGTTAAGTCTATGGACTATTACATTTGGGTCTATTCCTGGCATGTCCTCATGGGACCATGCAAATACATTCAAATTGGTTTGGAAAAAATTAACAAGTTCGTCTTTAAAGGAGCCATTATTCCCATTCCGATGCTAATAGTTTTTTCAATAGACCCTAATTGAATCTGTTCGAGTTCTTCCTTTGATGTTCCCCAACTCCCGGGTTCTTTGGCTAATTCATCATGTAGGCTTTCTTCAATCAATGGGCCTGGGACTGACGAACCTTTGAGAACCACATCATAGGTTCGTGTGCCTTCTAATGTCGTGATGTAGCACTCCCTTGAAGCTTTATGGTCCCCTTTTATGATACCAGCTATTGGGTATTTCATCATTTGATGGTACGTAGAGGGGACGATTTGCAAGTCGTGAATATATGGCCTTCCGAGTATGGCGTTATATGCCGATGCGCCATTTACTACGACGAATTCGGTCACTTTCCGAACTTCATCTTTCCATTCACCAATAATTACTGGAAGATTAGTGCAGCCTTCGACAGTGACAAATTCACTAGAGAAACCTACCAAAAGAGTTGGACACTGCTTCAGTTGTGATCTTTCCCAACCTAAAGCCAGATAGGTTGAGAGTTGGTGGACACCCCTCCATCTATGAGAACCCTTTTTACCCGCACATTGTCGATCACAAGGGAAATGACTAGGGCGTCATTATGCGGAAAATGAATTCATTCTGAATCTTCAGGGAAAAAAAGTGATTGCCGTTACTGGCCGAACATAGGAAGTATTAACTTCGTGGTGCACCCGCGGATCAGAGCCTTCCTTTTGTTACCCGAATGACCTATGCTCGGACCACCAAAAATGGTGTTTATCACCACCGATATTTTGCCTTCGGTCTCCCTCTTTTTTGGTGGAGGTGACCGATCTTTGTCATCCCTGTTCGAGCGATCATACTTCCTTTTCCTTTGTGACGAGCACGCATCCTTTTTACTCACGTACTTCTTCAAACGGCCGTACCATATTAGATTCTCAATTTGATCTCTTAGGTCATAGCACTGGGAGGTGTCATAACCATGATCTCCATGGAATCTGCAGTATTTGCTTCTATTTCTATTATCCGAACTCAAATTTATTTTGCCTGGCTTCTCCAGCATTGTATGCAAGTCACTATTCTTGATATTTACTAAAATTTCGGTGAGTGGTACATTGAGAGGCGTATATCGGTCGAACTCCCGTATACGTCGATCATGAACACGAACAGTCCGATCTTGCTATTGCCGATTGTCGTAGCTCAACTTTTTTTGCTCTTGGTCCCTGCTCAAGTAGCTTTTCTTTGATTGCGAACTCTGGCCCCGAGCTTGGGCGTGCTTTGAAGTAATAGTTTGATGCTGGAGTTGTTTGGCATTAAGTTCATCTTTTGCATGCATGTACTGACGTGCGCGTTGAATTGCTTCACTGTAAGTTCGTGCTGGTTGCAAAGCATACGAGTGGATCAAGTCGGGGTTGTTTATGGTGGCAAACATGAATGTCATTCTTGCCACGTCATCTGAACAATCTGACACCTTTATAATTTCTACCATAAACCTCCCAACGAACTCGGGCAATGACTCGCCATCTCCTTGATGTATGGTTAACAGATGCGTGCCTGGTTTCTTCATGTCATGCTGAGCAGAAAACTGGTAATAATACTTTCCTCAATTGTTTCTAGGAGCCAATGGAATGAGGCTTTAGTTGTCGATATCATGACCGAGCTTGACCTTTTAATGTCACAAAAAAAAACTTGGCATTTCATTTCATCCCTCGCTGCACTTAGCTCCATTAGCCCTTCATATAACTCAATATGATCAACCGGATCTTCCGATCCATCAAATGGCTTTATATCGAGCTTTTTCATTTTCGGTGGGACATGATATGCCATTATTGGAGCTGTGAAGGGTGGATCTTCCCTTTCCCCTAGCTCTACCCAAGTTGCATATTTGACTTGCAACTTTGTCGTAGAGCCTTAAAATCGCTATGGAGTTTACTGATCACTTCCTTCATAGGATTATGAACTTCCGGTAGTTCTACCGTCGCCTGGTATATAGACGTTGTTGCGGACATTGTCATCTGGGGTTGTGGGTTGGCATTTGACTGTACCCCACCAGTGGTCGGTGTAGACCCCAAGTTCTGCACTAGTGGAGTTTGTTGTCCCGCTTGCTAGGCCCCATTGCACCCACTCGTCGTCAAAGGTAATATGTACTCGAAGTCATTCCCTTGGATCGAGGGTGGCCATTCTTGATCCCAAATTTAGTCGTTCGTGCACAAATACACGAGGTTGCATATCACCATCTCCCAATAACGCAAGAGCTTTCCCGTAAGCTAGGTCTCTTGGGACCAGTGACTCTGTAGTGTCTTCCTGTACATCTATGCCTTGGACTCTGACCCCTGGAATTTCTCCAGTCGCGGCTTTTGAAATCTGACTACGTCGTAAAGCCGCTATCAATTCTGCAATTTTTACCCTCACGCCTCCAAGTTTTGAGCAAACTTTGTTGAGTTCTGCGCGCAGTCCCATTAAATCTTAGCCCATCTGCCGAGTAGTATTTAAAGTACTGGGTCGGGAGGCGTTCCTTCTCGCTCCTCCTCCTCGCATCAAGGGGGCCTTCCTCGCCCTCGAGTAGGGATGAGCACAAAATTGTGGGTCCGGCTGCTTGTGAAAGATTGTTGTGACATATTATTGTCCGCTATCACTTTGTCGGTTTTTACTAGGTTCTTGAGGATTATATTAGATAGAAACTTTCGTTTCCCACAGACGGCGTCAATTGTTCGTATCAAAAGAATATTCCGATGTCACAATAAATCTTCGAGAACACTCCAAGATATGAACTGTACAAAAAGGAGTTAACACTCTGAAGGTTTTGTCAGTATTCTGTGTATCAGAAAAACAAGTATCGAATAAAGAATAATTTCACCTCCCTTTACACTCCCACAATGCGGGTATTTATAGAATACCAAAAGTAACCGTTGGTATGAAGGAAGTTCCCCATTTGAGTTTACGATTTTCAACTCGTAAAAGCAGGTAACCGCACGCATAGTTGGTAGAAATCAATTTAAACTCCACGTGTCCTGGTCATTTAATCAAGTTTGGTATAATAGCTGTCCAGTTCGGTGTTCGTCCGAACTGGTGTTGTCTTCACACATGTTCTTTAAACATCTTTTCTCTTATTTGAATCACTGGTGACGTGTCGGGAAAATCAAAGGTCAATCATGAAGGAATAACCAGTTACACCAAAAGATGTGGTCGATACCGACAAAACCACATCTGTACCCTAAGTCAAAAAACGAAATTCATTTGAAATATATCATGATTTTGAAATCTCTCGAAATTTGAAATCTGAATTATGAGATTGAGCATTCCAAAAATAGAATAAGCTTTATAGTGACGTTTTGCATATGTGACGTTTACGAGTTTTATTTCTTGAAATAAATTGAGTTGGGGGTAAAGCTTTTGAGCATACAATTTGACGTTGTTTCAAAGCCCAAAACATGATCAATGATTGCTTTCACATTCCATAAACCATTGTAAGATTAATTTCTTGCTTCACCTGTAATTTGTTATGTCTATTTTCTTGGCAATTTATTTATATTTATTTAGGGTTGTGGGAGAAGGTTGAGTAGACATTTGAAACACACAATACACATTTTTTTGTTTAATACATCCGTAAAGTATTAGACTATTTTAAAAGTTAAATTGATTGATAGACACAAAATTAAATGTTGGAACAACCATTTTTCTAAAGTTTAGGAACGGTATTAGACATGTATGTGTGTATGTGTGTATGTATGTATCTATATATATATATGAGAAATTGCCAAAGCGAGCATAGCTCATCGGTAATTGACATATATCTCTAACCAAAAGGTTGTGAGTTCGAACCCCCCACTCCCATTGGAGATATGTGTCAATTACCGCTAAGCTATGCTCGCTTTGGACATTTATTTCCCCACACATGCCCATCTTTCTTAGGATTTTTGGGCTGAATAACATTTCCCCAATGCTAAACTTAATTTTGCCATACTTTTGAAAACCTAAGTTTTTCAAACTTTTGCTTATGTCATTTTTGTGTGAAATTACATATTTATGTCATTTTTGTGTAAAATTACACATGGTCTCTTGTTACTTTTTATTGGGAACATATCGTTGTGTTATTCAATGGTTTGAAAATTATTTTTCATAGCTGGGTTTTCAATTTTGGTCATTGCAATATATTTCAATGTATTGGAAAAAAGGAAAAAAAAAACAAAAATGCATGAAATAAATTGGGCAAATTGCAAAAACCACCCTTAAAGTATAATGATTGTTGCAATTGTACCCTTAAAATTTCAATTGCAAAAATTATACCCAAAAACTTTTAATTGTAAAAATTAAACCTCCAAACTTTCCTAATTGAAAAAATTACAACCCTAAAATTTATAATTTTAAAAATTAAACACTAAAAACAATTTTTTTTTTACGGTCACATTGTTATCCTTTCTCTTTCATTGCTCTCCCTGTCTTTACTTTGTATGCCGGCCGGCTAGAAGACATACGTAGAAAACAATGGAAAGAGTGGGTAGGTGTTGTGGGTTGGGAGGATTTGGGGCCATGTAAGATAAGAATGCATTACTCTAATGGAAAATCTCTGATGTCTCCAAAGCCTCTCGAAATTGGTGGACGACATCCATGCGTTTCAATGTCTTCAAGATCTGGATCTTGAAGGAGACATTGAGAGAAGGAAACGCAAACATTGGTGAGGAGTTGAGGTCATTCCGAAATCTGGAGAGGTTGGAGTTTCTAGATATTCACAAATTTTGGAACACCCAATTTTCTCTCAGGTTGAAGGAGGTTATTATGAGTGTAAATTTTCTCTCAGGACAGAGTCTAGAGATATGAAAAAAACTCAGACCAGCCTTTTGGGGAATAGATTTTCCGGCATGGATTAATCGGAAAAGTTCCTCTAAGAAATCTCTTGCACTTGACGGTAATAGCCTTGAACGAAAATTGTCGATACGGCTGACTACCATTTCTCCATAGTTTCATTATCAATTTCCATCAGCCTAGTGCTCAACTTCTATTTTTTATGGTTTAATTTTTAAAATTGAAAGTTCCATGGTCCAATTTTTTCATTTATGAAAGTTTAAAGGTTTAATTTTTACCATCCAAAGTTTATGGGTACAATTTTTTTCACTTACATAAGTTTAAGGGTTTAATTTTTCTACTTGAGAAAGTTTAAGGGTCCAATTTTTACAATTACAAATTTAAGGGTGAAATTGCAACAATTATCATATTTTAAGGGTGGTTTTTGCAATTTGTCCAAATAAATTTAAGTCCCAACATAAAGTTTTGGATCTACCCCTACGTAACATAGTAACATGTAATGACACAACCAAAAACTAAACCACGCACATATCAACATAAGAAACGTGTATTTGTAGCTTACCCCAAACATATACTTTATCCTAAAGCCACGGGAGAGAAGCTACTTATCTCGATCCTGAATCGAATTTCCATCTTTTTAATGTTTATGATTGAATCCACTACAAGAAAAATGACCTTCAATGATAGTTATAAACTGTCATAGACTTCATTTATGTCAGTTAAATAATTGTCATCTTTTAAGGCATCAAGAAAAGTAATATCAAGATAGTTGTAAAAAAATTGTCATGAATACACTTATAACGACTGTTATAGTTTGTCATAAATAAATCATCCATCACAGTTATATATTATCACAAATAACTTATTTGATGACAAATTATATTTGTCATGGAATAGAGCAAAAAACTTTCTTCCCAGTCGAATAAGACGTTTTCACAACAATTTTAAATTGTCAAGAAAATCTTTCTAATAACGTTTCATAAGTGTCACGACAAATTGTATAATGACAATTTAACAAATGTCATGGAATATTTAATCACGACATTCTATTCATTGTCATGAAAATTTATATAACAAGAACTAAAAACTGTCATGATAAATGTCACACAAAATTGTTTTGTGACAATTTAAATCTATTTTATTGACCTTTATAACTGTCATTAAACTTGTAACATGACAATATAGTTGACTTTCAACATTGTCAAGAGAAGTTCAACAATGACAATTAAAATCTTTTTTGTTGACATTTATTATACTTTTTCAACTGTCATAACTATGAAATTGATGACAATTTTTGTATAACTGAATAAAACCTATGATGACATGTTTCTTAAAGTTATTTTTTTACCACTATAGCTAGTACCTGTCTATTGTAACATATTTCACCTACGAAATCATATGTAGTCTTACATCAACCTTATGCATTAATAAATTATATTCAAATGGAGATGAACCAAGCATATAAACAAAGTATTCATATATAGTAAGATAATATATTGAAAGTTCGAAGTATGTACACAATGTAAACAAAGTAGTCAACTGTACATCAATAGACCTAGTGCATGCTAACCTAACCAAAGAAGGGCCACAATCACAATCTTTGAATGACAGTTCTCCATGAGGCATATCGCAATACCTAAATAATGAAACAAACTAGAAATATTTCTCCATGCGTGAGAAGGACAAAAATTAAAGGATGGAAACACACCAGAGAAGAAATAACCATTGTCATGAAAACACACGAAAGAATGGAAACACACAAGAGAAGAAATATTACCTAACAGGAAAATGGAGAAAGGGAAGAACTGAGAAGTACGAAAAGAAATAAAGGCGGATGTGGGGATGTGTGAGAAGGAGAAAAATTAAAGGAAGGGAACTACCTCTAAACGGTAGGTCGACATTGATGGAAAACAGAAGGCAACACAGGGAAGAAGATTTTAGCAATTTGTCCCAATTTCTCACTCTCCCCTTCTTGCTAAGATTTTAGCAATCCTCAAAGGCATCCGGGTTGCGCGCTCAATTTTTTTGTAGTCGCCTAATTGTGGAATATAAATCTGACTCCCTTGGTGCAATCTCTCTTCTACGAAGAGACTCTGAAACCATACGAGATAAAAGTGTCTCAGACCTTTCATTTTGAATCAATCTCCTTCAAACATATTCATCGTGATCTCAACAAACCTGCAAATTTATTAGCAAAAAAGGGGAATTCAACACATATGGCACTTCCCATCCCTACACAAACCACATCCAACTTACAAAGATAAATCAAAATTTATAAACAAAACAAATACAAAGACTCGAAAATACCTTTCAGACTTGAACGAGTTCTAGTTCCAGTTCAATGATAAGTACAAATCTCTAATTAACATGCTTTTCAAAAATCAAAATACATTTCCAGTTCAACAATAAGTACAAATCTCTCATGTAATATCAACTAAAGAACATTAAAACAATCCACAATCCAACATATTCGTGAGACATACTAATTTATATTTCAATGAAGAACAATGACCGAGAATCATACCTCAATAGAAAGTAGAAAGTAGTAAACAAAAAAAAAAAAAGCTAAACAACAACTAATTGAACCATGGATGCCAAACTAAAATTGAACATGTATTGAGGATAACCAGGCTATGTAGGTGTTTTAAAAGCTCCTGCACGTTATTGAGGTCCATAAACTAGCTTCAAATTGGTCTAGTCCACCCCTAAAATAAGTAGGCTACCATAACTATAGGATAGCCACACAACAACGTAATTAATCTTATAAATCCACAAAATGCATGAAGTTGAACTGACTACCATAACTGTATGATAGTCACACGAGAATGCAATTAATTTAATAAACTCACTACATGCATGCGACGTAACGACCATAACTACAGGATCGTCATACAACACTAGTAGAAAGTTGGTCTTCCATGACAATTGTGACCAGTAAAAAAGTTTGGATGAAAAAAAACTGTCATAAATGATGGGGACGCGTTTTTGGTGGGAAAAAATGCTATTTTTCGGATTTTGTAAGTTTTATGACAGTTAAAAACTATCGCGAAAATCGAAATTTCAATGACAGTGGAAAACTATCACGAATGGTGGAGGCGAATTTTGGCGGGAAAAAACGACAATTTACGAAAGTTTTCAGGCTTTTATGACATTTTATAATTGTCAATGAAAATGAAAAAAATTTCAAGTATTCCATGACAATTACCTAGATCATCTTGATAATGTATGACATACAAAAACAAATTATTTTGAGCGCGTTTCATTTCTGTCGGAAAAACTGCAGCTTCGTTAACGATATTAATTATTTCGGGATTGTTCGGTCGCATCGAGTATAGATTTATGCTTAATAGTTTCTCCAAATACTCCATGAAACAAGTAGAAAATGGTATTTGTTATAGTGGTATGGTTAGCGTAATTGTGCCCTTCCTCTTTTCGGTCCCGAGTTTGAGCCCTATAAATTTAAATTATTTTTTCAACCCTCTATTAATATATTTTTATAAAAAATAATATAAGTTAATTTTAGTTTCACCAAGCATTCCGTAAATAAAATATTCACATTTAAATTATATCTTGATTTTTTTTTATTAGAATGAAAGGTAATCAACTTAATTGAATGGTTAGGAATTAATTTGAGTTTAAATTGGAACTAGTTAGGTTGATGAAGCTTTAAATTTTTATAACATAAAATTTTGAAGTTTAGATAGAAATTTCCAAAATTAAATCTTAGTTTTGAGAATTTGTTTTTTTTATTAGATTCTTGTCTAAATTTTCAAGAATATTAATAGTAACTTTTTGAAAGAAAATAAAAACAAGTCAATAAAATGAAAATAAAAACGTAGTAGATATTTCTTTTTGTAATATATATATATATATTTATTTATATATAACGATAACATATTTAGTTACCTGTGTGAATTGAACGCTGAAGACCACTGAGACTTATGGACACATGTGTATACCAAACACCAACAAAATAAGTTGATTTTATGAAATGTTCAAGTATAATATTAATATAGTAATCATTTTTTCATTGTAGGTAATTACAATTAAAATAAATTAAATCAAACCACGCCA
>NW_019104572.1:153570-166900 GCF_001995035.1 Momordica charantia
GTCAAACCTCTACATCTAGGTTCAAATGAGATGTACAGAGGGACTTCAGCCACATCTTCGCCCATCAGATAAAATCTCAGATCACTGTCATTGTTGATTTCAAATGGAGGAGTTTGAGTCTGAGCTTTAATCTCATATATGCACTTGATTCTCATAACGAACTCTGCGGGATTAGCTGCGGTGAGGAGGTATAATTTATCTAATAGATCTTTGTATGTTATTTCTTTACGTACAATGATTCCTTTCAAAAGGTCTCATTCATACCCTGTTTGTTTGTCATCCCATACTCCGCCATAACGAATGAAAACTCGAACATATGTCATTTTTAAAACACCTTGCAATTTTTTTAATTCCTACAACAATATAGAGTCAAAATAGATAAAAAAAAAATGATAGAGGAACACATAAATGACTATTTAAATTCTTCTTTTTTTTTATCTAAGCAATACAAATAAAATGCAAGACCAATGATTTTAACATTCTGCAACAAACAATGAAAATACAAATTTTAATCTATTGAATAACAACAATACGTTCCAAATAAACCAGAAATATGCAAGGCAAATCACCATTTTTCATTATGTTTTTATTCCTACAATATATTGCAATATTTTGCAATGCCAAAAAACTCAAGCGACGAAGAAGTAATCACAAGTTAATCAGTAAAGGATTAGAAGAAGAAGAATAATAAAGAGAAGATCGAATAAAGAAGAGCTGAAGAACTAAAATAGTATTTGAACATTGGGTGTTGAAATCTTAACGAAGTTCGTCGTTTATCGTTTGCGTGCTGTAAGGAAGAGATTTCGTTGAAGGATTTCGTTCAGTTGGGTATTTCCTACTGTCACTGTCTCAATCGTCGAAAAGTTCGCTCGCTCGTCGTCACCGGAATCAATAGGAGGTTAGTCGCCAAAGGGGAGAAGCTGAATAGTCGTTGGAGGAAGAAGAAAGATTTCGTGCGTTGGAGGGTTTCTTTTTCGTGTATAATTTCATGTGAGAGAGGGAGGGTTTATACACTTAAAAAGGAAAAAAAATATAATAAGGGTAGTTACGACTTTTTACCTTTAAAAAGTCCTACAACTCTTTAAATGAAAAAATGATCCTCAATCTCTTTAACCCTATTAAAGTTTTCCTAGTTTTGGCAAATTCTGAAGAACAAGTTCAAAATATATTTGTTATATAAAATAGATAAATAAAAAGAGAAATAAAAAGTTATAAATGAAAGAAAATTTGAACGAGAAAACATTTAGATAGAGAAAAGTGGAACATATATTTCTTCCATAAAAAATAAACTAGAAAGAAATGTTATAAAATGTGAAATTTGAGAATAAGAATATGAAACATTCTGAAAAAAATATCAAATTTTTAGAGAGAGAAAAAAGAAACCGATATGTCTAAACAAAATAAAAAGCAATATAGATATATACAAATGAAAATTTTGGAACAGGAGAGAAATATTTCAGAGATGAAAATTTTAGAGGGAGAGATAAAATTTTTATAGAGAGAAATTTAGGTAGATAAATGGTGAATTAGAAGAAGAAATTTACATGTAGCAACCCATCGGTTTTCTTACTGAAGGACAAGAAGATAAAATATGTAAATTAATGAGGTCAATTTATCGCCTTAAACAATCTTTGAGATAGCGGTATATCAGATTTCACCAAGTAATCATCTCATATGATTGATGAGGACAACTGTGTGTTTGTCAAAATAAACGAAGATAAGTTTGTAATTCTTTTACTATATGTGGATGACATACTGTTGGCTGTAAAGGATAAGAAGTATGTGTTAGCCAATAAGGAATGGTTGTCCTCAAACTTTCAAATGAAATATATGGGTGAGGAAACTTATATACTCAGAGTTAAGATGGAAAGAGATCGCTCCAAAAGGATGTTAGCCTTATCACAAGGCCAATACATCAAAAAAAAAAAAAATCTTGAAAGGTTTAATATGCAATACTGCAAACTCATTGATACTTCTATCGCAAAAAATGAAAATTTGAGTCAAAGAATGTGTCCTTTGACTCCTTAGGAAATAGAACTCATGAGAAAAGTTCCTTACCAGAGTGCTATTGGAAGCCTCGTGTATACAATGATATGTACGAGACTAGATATCTACTTTAACGTTGGCATGGTAAGCAGATACCAGTCAAACCCAGGCCAACCCTATTTGAAGGCTATTGAGAGAATACTTCGGTATCTCAAAAGCACTATGAATTATTCGCTGTGCTATCAAGGAAACAACTTAGAATTAGATGGCTACTCGGACGCTGATTGGGGAGGGGATGTGGATGAAAGAAAATCCACATTGGGATATATCTTATTACTCAATGATTGAGCAATATCTTGGAGTAGCAAGAAACAAACTTGTATAGCCTTGTCTACAATGAAAGTTGAATTTATAGCATTTTCAACAACGGTAAAAGAAGCAGTATGGCTTAAGAGATTCTTAAGTCATTTGGGATTTAAAGAAAGTACGCCTGACTCAATATTGATAAATTGTGATAGTCAGGCTGCTATAACTTTTACGAAGGATCCCAAATATCACTCTAAAACAAAACACATAGATATAAAATGCAATTATGTTAGAGATATGATTGCAGAAAAGGAAGTAAATGTGCGTGCAACCTCTTTTTTTTTTTCTCTCATCTCCAAAGACTTAGTTTTTTCAAAGGAGAGTGGAAAAAAGTGGGGAGGGGGTGGCCAGTGGCCTACTCCCCTCCTCTTCTTATCCTCGCCGTCAAGGGTATGCATTTTATCTCAGTCCTCTTGCTGAGTTTTTTAAGAGGGTTTTCCTTTATGATTTGTTTCAGTTTTTTCGTAGTTTTCTTCTAGTAAGTAGCATAGATCGAGATATTTCGGGGACTTCTATTGTTGTTGTGGAAGCGGTTGTTAGGGAGGATCCTTCTTTCCCGCTAGTTCCTGTGATGACGGATGGTGGTAGGTTGTCAGGGATCTCCCCATTGGATTCCAATAGTGTTGTTGTGGCTAACAAAATCACAGCCAACATTGTTATGAAGAGCTTCGTCATCGAGACATTTTGAAAAGTTACCATGCACAAAATTTGAGAGGGCTATTCACCTGTAATCTCTTAGGATGACTCTTCCTCTTCGTTGCATTCTAGTTCAGAGAACTTACATGGTTCCAATGAAAGGATCGATTCCTTAGCCGAAGCGGTTGATCGCTTGTGATTCAACTAGATTTATAAATGAAACAATACCGGTTTTTAAAACAGAACCATTTCTATTTTAAACTAGAGGTTAAAGCCTCTTGGGGAAAAGAAAAACTCACATTTGAAAATCGTTGGCAAATGTTTTTCCTCGAGCACGGATCTTGTGACAGCACGAACAAACGTTCCTTAATGCGCGATTGAACATACCACTTAGTAACTTTGCTATATCTCAAACAACAAGAATGAATTGTGGGATCCTCTTTCTCCTGGAAAGAAAAATTTTTGGGATTGAAGGGAATTTTCAACGGAATGAGAGAGACCAATATGCTGTAGGAATGTCCGAGGAGAAGCAATAAACAAATCACAGAGAATTTCCATGTGTTTTTAAAAAAATGAGGGAGGAGAGAGAGAAGAGTAACCTCCCACTCTCCACCTCACTACTTCTCATAAAAAAATGCTGGGAAGTGGTGAGTTGTGTGTTAATTATGTTAATTAACAAAATATTGTTATAGGTAGCTTCCGAATAGGACACGTGTGTCCCTCCGTGAGCGCAAGCCCACTGAGAGTAATTTCTCAGTCGGGGTGTCCCTGAGCAGAAGATGTATCTGCTCACAATGGGACGAAGCACCACGAACGGTTATGCCCCATACATGGCCACAGCTAGCAGAGCGTGTTGTCGGCACGACGAATGCATCCAACGGCCCTAGGCGACAAGGCAACGCAGGTAGCAGCACAACCCTGCACTGTCGGGAACGTGCCCCTCTATGTCTAACCGTACAACACGTGATGCCCCTGCCACTTCCAATTGTCGTCCCTTTTGGTCTGTCCCCTAAGGCTATAAAAGGAAGGATGATCCTCCACACCAAGTAAGTGAAAAACCTGTCACTGAAACCTCCGGTGTCCTATTCCTATTCTTACTTTGCTCATTGACTTCAGCGCTAGAGTGTATTAGTTGCAACACTACACCTGCGTTGAGTTCTTTGGTTTCAGGTTCAGTGGATCCATGGTCAAACTGCTTGTCCGGACGCCACGTGGCCCTCTCCCAAAATTCACCGTCGATAGTTGGCACCGTCTGTAGGGACCAACGTTTTCAAGCCTAAAACGAAAACTAGTTCTCTGCACTAAGACACTATTGGGATGACTTCCGACAAAAAGTCGTCCTACGAGAATACCGTTGACGGAGAACGTCGAAGTGACAAAGCTACAGACAAGTATGTCCCAACTCCCCCTACCCCTCAAAAGGCAAAAGGGATACGTGACACAGTTATCTCGCTCCGCCCGATGAGGCACTTTGGCAAAAGAAAAGTGGGCATCTCCACCGAAAAAGTTCTGGGTTCCGCAGTAAGATAAGGACAACTCATGCCTTGATGACCGCCCAGGTGGGGTGGCTGATCGAAATCATCCTGAGAGATTGGAAAAATACGACAGATCGGTAGATCTCGTGGACCATGCCACATTATACCACGATACAATGCGACAGGCGAGGTACAATGACGTCGAACAGTTTAGAGGTTTCTCCAGAACTCTCATCGAACCCGCTTGGCAATGGTTCCAGGATCTGCCTCCACATTCGATGGGGAGCTACCACGACCTAGCAAGCAAGTTCGTAGATGATAACTCTCCAAAAGAGAGTTATTCTAGTGTTTATTTGGGTAGTTTTATACAAGGAATTGTCAAAGTGGATTGGTTTTGGTGCGCAATTAGCATAAAAAAAAGTAGAAAATGGAATCCGAGCTAAAAGCCCCAAGTCTTAAATGTCGTAGCTAAATATTGCACTAAATGCTCTTATTTCTAGTGTAAATGCACATGTCTGGAAGCAAAATACTAAGAATAAAGGAAGTGCAAAAATCCAGAGAAGAAGAGTGGATAGGATAATTTCGAGGCAGAACAGAGAAATGCTGGAGCAAAGCAGAGCTGGAGCATGGATTCACTGCTCAGTAACAGCCCAGACACGGGATTTACCGTGTCCGTACAATTTTCAGCTGGATGCCCTAAATTTGAAACCCGCTATAAAAGAGAAATGTTGCCTTAGCCGCCATGGACAGATCCCAATGGAGACACACTTTTGAGAGTTGAAACGACAAGGGGGAGGATTTCTCCATTTTTGGGGGCAGAAAGCTGACAACAGAAGGGATTTTCTGCTGCATTTTCGAGCTGTCAACTTCTTCTTCTTCTTCTTCAGTTTTTCTGCTATTTCCCTAAGATGAGTTGTCTTCTTCTTTCACCCATTTTATTTTCTTCTTCATTTATGAGGTAAACCCCATTTTGGGGGAAATTCTCATGTTGTAACTACTGTAAACTGAACCTCTAACTACTATATTCTAAATGAAGCTGTATTAATTTCTGATATCTTATTCAGCATTGTTGGCCACTTTGTTCTGTTTTAGCTACTATATTGACCCAGGAGGACTTATGGTTGCTGACTTGCTTCATTTGGGATTAGTACTTTTCTATAGTATTTTGTGGATTCTCAGGAATGGGGTCCCCTAATCTTGCCTAGAACTTGATTTTACTGTTTGGAAACTTAGCAATGGGAGTTGTGGGTTTTCATGTTCGGGTGTCTCGGAAAGAAACCAATTTGTGTTGGGCATTAACAGATGTTTGTTAGTTAGAGGGTAGGTTGATAGGGTTGTGAATGCATGTGAAATCTCCCCAACTTTTCCATATCTGTTTTCTCCCCGTTTTCATATTCTGTGCTATAACTTCTTTCTGTTATCAGCTTTGCGAAGTGTGTTTGCTGTTGAGATTTGTTTACTGCTTTTATTTTATATATATTTGTTTAGTTATGACACAACACCTATATTTCTTTGTAGCCGATATTTCGGCAGGTTTCCCTTTGTCAGGTCGAGTCGCACGTTGTTCCGTTAGTAACCATGTCCGCGACAAAACAGTTGGACAAGTCCCACGTTGACAGAGTCGTCGAGATCGAAGAACAACTGTTGTTCTTGAGGGAAATCCCTGACAATCTTAGATATGTGGAATCTCGGCTGGATGAGATCTCCACCAAAGCTAACGGAATTGACGTCGTAAATGCCTGCATAGATGGGCTTGCTATACGTGAGTTGATGCTTCGTGTTGAGACCTTTGAAGGCAAGGTTAAGCGAACTGATAACCTTAAGCGAGGCGAAAGCTCATCGAGCTCAATTGCCCACATGGAAGAGCGTGTCGAAGAATTGGACACCTCGCAAAAGACTATTGTTCAGATGGTCCGTGAGCTGGCCGATGACTTCAAAGCCGCCATTGACGAAATGAGGGCGGAGATTGCCGAATTAGGCACCTGAGTAAATCTCACCATGAGAGTAGTGGGAAATCAGGCCCTAGCTGGGGGACCTATTCAGTTCAACAAGGTGAAAGTTCCCAAACCCAAGCTCTTCTATGGGGCGCGAGATGCTAAAGCTCTTGAGAACTTCATCTTCGACCTTGAGTAGTATTTCAAGGTGACAAGCACTGTGACAGAGGAATCGAAAGTCACACTAGCCACAATGCATCTTGCTGACAATGTGATGTTGTGGTGGAGAACGAGATATATAGATGTACAAGAAGGTAGATATACCATCGTCACATGGGAAAAACTAAAGCAGGAACTTATATCCCAATTCTTCCCAGAAATTGTAGAGATCCTCGCCCGCCCGCCGTAAATAATTTATGATTCTATTTTTGTAATAAATAATTAAGTGTTAATTATTTATTTGATATATTTATGAATTATGATTAATTATATATAAATATATATATATATATATATCAAATAAATAATTAACACTTAATTATTTATTATAAAAATAGAATCATATTCTATAGTATTTCTCTCGTATAACCTATCGTTGTAATGTACATCTTATGCACATTATTTTTAACGTATAGTTTTAATCTGAATAATATTCATATGAATCTCATTCAAATAATTTCTCTCATAATATATAGTTTCAATTAGAATTAACTATATTTACGGCGGGCGAGGATCTCCACATTTTCTGGGAAGAATTGGGATATAATTTTCTGCTTTAGTTTTTCCCATGTGACGATGGTATATCTACCTTCTTGTACATCTATATATCTCGCTCTCCACCACAACATCACATTGTCAGCAAGAAGCATTGTGGCTAGTGTGACTTTCGATTCCTCTGTCACAGTGCTTGTCGCCTTGAAATACTACTCAAGGTTGAAGATGAAGTTCTCAAGAGCTTTAGCATCTCGCGCCCCACAGAAGGGCTTGGGTTTGGGAACTTTCACCTTGTTGAATTGAATAGGTCCCCCAGCTAGGGCCTGATTTCCCACTACTCTCAAGGTGAGATTTACTCCGGTGCCTAATTCGGCAATCTCCGCCCTCATGTCGTCAATGGCGGCTTGGAAGTCATCGGTCAGCTCACGGACCATCTGAACAATAGTCTTTTGGGAGGTGTCCAATTCTTCGACACGCTCTTCCATGTGGGCGATTGAGCTCGATGAGCTTTCGCCTCGCTTAAGGTTACCAGTTTGCTTAACCTTGCCTTCAAGGGTTTCAACACGAAGCATCAACTCACGTATAGCAAGCCCATCTATGCGGGCATTTGCGACGTCAATTTCGTTAGCTTTGGTGGAGATCTCATCCAGCCGAGATTCCACATATCTAAGATTGTCAGGGATTTGCCTCAAGAACAACAGTCGTTCTTCGATCTCGACGACTCTGTCAACGTGGGACTTGCCCAACTGTTTTGTCGCGGACATGGTTACTATTTTCCAACTCGATGAGCCAACTAGGCTCTGATACCAACTGTCACAATCGCACTTTAATGGGACTCAAAAAGCGATTGTGCGGCACTTGCTTCCGCCCTCTAGCAAGTTAGCCAATACGAAATCAAATAGCCGGCGGCACAACAACTATATGTCGCAACCTCCACTCCCGTTCTCGAGAAAACGGGGTTAGAGAAAAATGTTTTAGAAAACGTTTGAAAGCATTTTGGGAAGTTGTTGTAAGCTTAAATGCAAGAGAATAGATTAGCGGCAAGATAAGAATACAACGCAATGTAGGGAGGATGACTAGGTGTATCCTCCTATAGTTCATTCTAAGGCATATTTGCTCTGGCAGACATGAACGTGCAAAGTGGCGAGGAATCACTCGCCACCAAAAGTACAAGGAAAAGAAAATAACATGCAAAAGTAAATACATGGCATAAAAGTATGTGGAAAGAGGTTGTTATGGGCACGCGGCCACAGACAACAGGCCCTGGACGAGCATGACCATGACTCGGGGCAACACCTTGTGAGGTTAGCCCGTCGTTGATGCCGTGACGCACGCGCAGAGGGCGCTTTCGTGAGTGCATGGGGTGTGTCCATGCGAGGTTGGTGCGCACCTTATAGAGTTGAGTGTGTGGTGGTGCTCTCCTCTTCACATGATATGGTTCCAAGGATTTCGTGCCAAATATGATCGTATCATCTCCTTTTGCTTGTAAATGATTCATCATCGAATCAGTATTGTAGCCTACACATAAAGAAAACAAATTAGTTTTCTCCAAATCATTACTCTTACCTTGTTGAGAAAATGTGAAATCTTGTGATAATGATTCTCCTATTTACTTCCCTTTGAATGTACATTTAAAGCATTGTCGTTCTTTCTAAAAATGTTTTAAAACCAATCATTTGGTTTGTTGACATTATGCTTGGATTTTCTTGTCCTCTATTTGATGCTTGGCGTTTGAATTCTCCAACATAGCAATTGGCGTTCTCGGTCATGATGTTGTTTAAAGGACTTTTTGAACAAGTATTTTTCCACAATTTTTGGCCACACTACTTGTTAATGATTACCTACACAAAAACGAGACAAGTTAGTACCTTCAAAATTAAAATTTGTCATATACATACCTTGTAAGGTGATCTTGAGATTGTGAGAAATTGGTAGGACAAGTCCATGAATCTCCATCTTGATACCATATTGCAAGAATCTTAGAAGGATTCAAACATTTGAATAAAACACATGATTTTGAAGGTAAGGATTCTTCTCGAATAATCTCTTAAGATTTGGCTTGTGAGGCACAATAGTGTGGACCATTCTCTTTTTCTATTCTTTCTTTCCATAGCTACCTTCTTTCAACTCACCTTTTCCTTCTCTCTTTCCAACTCACATTCAAGTTGTGAATCTTCATGAATTGGTGGAACAAGCATGGATACTTCATAATCACAAAAAAATTTAGTAGCTAAAGGACTAGGAATCTGGTGCATAGAATCACAAGGTAACTTCGTAGTACTCTCTTCCTCGGCAAGTGACAAAACATCATGCATTTCCTTGTTAGCAATTGGAATAGTAATTTCATGCATGGTCTTACAACTTTCAAGTTCACTACTTTCATTTTCAACGATAGGCATAAAACCATGTAAGTCATTGCAATTAATAAAATATGATCAACATTCATATCATCGCAAGGCAATTTATAGTCAACCTCATTTTAACTTACCTTGAGGTTCTCAGCCTTCTCACCTTGGTTGGTGGCACTTACCTTTCCCACTTGAATGTTGGTAGCCTCCTTGATTGCAACCTCTTTTATTCTTTCCTTTGACTTGGTCGTCTCCTTGGTTGTGAACTCTTTTCTTCTTTCCTCCAACTTTCTTTGGTCAATTTGAACTTGTTATGGTGACAATGGGATTAATGTGGTTTTCTTTCCATTATTAGCAAAACTATATCGATTAAGGAAACCATCATACTTCACCTTCCTATCATATTTCCACGGTATTCCAAACAAAAGGTCACAAGCATGCCTAGGTATGACATCACAAATAATCTCATCTTTATACCTACCAATTGCAAAAGAAACTCTAACTTGACTTTGGATCTTTATTTCACTACTACTAAGTTAAACCTTGCAAATTATATGGACATGGATGTGATGTGGCGGCTAAGTTCAATCTATCTACTATATGAAGGGATCAGATCCCACAACGGAAGCGCGCAAACGCGTGTGCTTCGATCATGTTTCAGAATTACAACAAAGAAAAGACATAAACATGAATAAGAAGGAAGTTAGTGATACATACCCTTGAAGACACCTCTTCAATGTAGACACCAACGCCACCACAAAATTTTCCTCGCTATCCTCTGGATATTAAGAACTTGATTTTTAGGAACCGTCTTATAATTGAAAGGAAAATTGAGAAATCGAGACGGAGATTTTCCTCGTTAGAATTTTGGAAACTCTATCAATCGATGTTCGGGAATTCGAAAATAAATGGGAGAACCTCATTTTTATAGGGAAGGAGGAGTAAGGGGGAACTTACCACTTCCCCACTCACTTCCCCACTTCCCACCATTAAAGGTGGGAAGTGGGAAAACCTTATATAACATTAATTTAATTAAATCATATATAATTAAATTAATAAATCATATTAGAATCAAATTCTAATATTTATCTCTCTCATCATTTTGAATCCAATTCAAAATTAACTTTATATTATAATGTATCAACATACATTATATTAATTGCATCTGATACAATTAACCTTAATTCCATTTATCTAATTTGAACCATTCAAATTCTTTTCTAGACGTTTGATTTTTAACTATGCTTTTTGAGCTAGCAAGGAGACCTAATGGACCTATAGATCTGAAGCTTCAACGATACGAGATTAATTGATTAAACTCGTTAACCATATTAATCAACACCCGTTAATTGTCGGTCACTCCACTAAAGACCCGCAGTTGCACTCTTCTCACTGTAGAATATTTTGCATCCATGGATTCTGACCATTAACGGTAAGTCAATCCATCACGAGTGTTCGTAACCACAGTTGGGTCAAATTACCGTTTTACCCCTGTGATACATCTTGTACCTTAAGTACCGCTGATCCTCTAATGAACAACCCGGTTATGGTCCAACAAATAATCAAAAGTCCCTCTCCGGGCAGTGAGAGGGTGGGGCCCCTTGTTCAACTCTTGGAGTCAGCACTTAAGAGAACACTCATCTACTTACCATAAAGTCTGGAAGGAGTTAACTTCATCTTGTGTAGTTATGTTCCCAACTTCCCACTCGGTGTCATCCCCAAAATGGTAGGCATATTGAGTCAACGACTCGGGCCACTCTCACCCATACAAATCAAAAGACAAACCCTAACAGGCAGGAGTTCATAACTCACTCAAGATTGAGATCGAGTTACTGGTCATCCTATTGAAATATTAATCTATTAGCTAACGGTGTTACAGCTAAAGATTAATTATTTTGCGGTCCGATCTTATACAAATTCATTGTATAGGATACCCCCACCCGCATGTCTCCACACTAACGACTTAGATCAAGTCATTTGTAACTATTACAAAGTGGGCCGTATCCATAGTGTTGCCAGGATAAGGTACCCAACCTTATCCATATACTATAGACCCTTTAGGTTACTACTGAAAGATTATTTACTTGTATATATATACACTTATATCAAATATATACGTTGTATATTAAATATATACTGTATATCTGTTATATATTATTCCAGTTACATGACATAACCTCAGATGTTAGTTTATTAGTTTGGGGTTAATGCAATTCTATCAATAACAACTTTATTGAATGAATATTTGTTTTATATTTACAAATCACGAGTCTAGGGCATAAAACCCAACACTATATAGGTGCTAATTACATTAGTGCAAGTACCACTATCAATACGAACACTACAAGGTGTGATATTTATTATGCATCTAGTGTAAAAAAGATTATCTCTATGTTCCTTCAAGGAATCTTCCCTAGATTTTGCATTGAGAGATCTCCTAGCATCTTATGACTACTTACATTGTGGACTTACTCCTTCTTCCTAAGAGTTGGTGGTGGCTTGTTGTGAAATCTCCATTCTTGACTCCATCCAACACAAGTACAGGTTAGAACAAAATAGCAATTTATACCTCTCACTCACTCCCTTACTTGTCCTCTTGATTTCTCTCCTTTTGGTAGGGTGGATATTGGTGTCGATACTCTTTTGGAGATGTTCACTTGATTGCTCGTGGCGAATTCGGCTCTTAAACATGCAAGCACAAGCCTACAAGCAACTATGCAAAAATATACAACATGACAAGAACCTTTACGGCAATCGTATAGATGATACCAAAGACAAGAACCAAATGGTAGAAAACGAATACCCAATGATATTACAAGAATAATGAAACAAAGATATAAACAAGGAAAGATAAGATGCAAACCTTAAGCCTAATGCTCTCAGTACTAAGGATTTGACAACAATATACAACATGAAGTCAAAGCTCCACGAAGAAAAACTATGTAATAAAAATCAATAAAAACAAAAATAACTTTTAAAGATGTACAAAATCCTACTCGTAGTTCAAACACACACAAAAATATTTCTTACCAACAAAACAGTAACCTTTGCGGCAAGAGAGATAACTTTGAGCGAGGGGTGAGTGTTGTGTACAGCTTGGATGGGGCTCAAACCCAACGTAAAATAAAGTCAAGGAGTGTAATTATCGTGTATAGGATGCCAAAAGGTTTTGAAAACGTCGGAGAGAGCTATTCTCTCAAAAGAACTCTGGGGTTGCGGAAAAAGGCTCTCTCGGGTGGCCCGGGGGAGTATGGCGGTTGTCCTGCTTCTTTAGAGCTGTCCAAAGTTAACAAAATAATCCCAAAATATCTTTAGGTTAAAATTAAACCAATAAGCGAATTATTTGGCAAATTTTTTTTTATTTGAACCGGATTTGATTGCCCAAAAATTTTCTCCAAAATTGTCCAACTTCAAATATGTAAAGTTTTATGTCTGGACACATTTCTTTCTAATGCTGATAACTTTCAATGTAGATCTTGGATGACTGTAATCTTTATGTTCGTAGAAAGCTCTTTCAAAGACCTTTAATTTGATATCTCATTGGACTACAAACAATAAAATGGTCAGAGAGATATAAATCGTCGAAGTTGGGACTGTGTACTCCCGGCGGCTGCAGGCCACTTGAATCTAAATGTGAGAAAATAACGTATATCCTGGTCTAGAGCCTAAGCTCTGATACCAAATGATACGTGCCAACCCAAGCGTATTAGATTACTCGAGCCACAAGCCACTTGAATCCAATCTTATTGATGGTTTCAACTCAAAAGGCTAAGGTTAGAGGGATTACCTTTGCAATCATTACCTTGAGCAGACAGATAACTCACTATGCTCAAAGCCGGAAACACTCCACGAGTTTGCTGACCAACCAGAC
>NW_019104572.1:167855-182876 GCF_001995035.1 Momordica charantia
GGGTGCGCGCGAGGTAACACCTTGTGAGGTTAGCTCGCTGTTGGCGTGGTGTAGGCGCACGCATGGAGTGCGCTTTTGTGCGCACATGGGGTGTGTCCATGTGAGGTTGGTGTGCACACTTTATGGAGTTGAGTGTGCAGTGCTGTTCTCCTCTTCTCATGATGTGGTTCCAAGGACTTGGTTCCAAATACGATCGTATCAAACAATTTAATTATGTTATTATTGATTTCCTTTTGTATCAAGTAGCTAAGTATGAATTGGATATAATTTAGGATATGATTTAGATTTCCAATTCCTTGATTTAGGTATCTAAATTTATTTGATACTAGTTGATTTAGTTGTCTTCATCGAATTATAAATACCTAGGTTGGGTTGTATCTTCTCTCCTCCTGAAAGCCACCTAAATTTAGTAAAAGGACACTGTAATAAATCTTAACAGATTGGAAGAGAAATTTGTAGAAAATGTCTCCTGTAAAAAAAAGGGAGATTCTTGTACATGATGAGAGAAATTTTGGAGAGAATCTTTCTATATTGCAAAGAGGAAAAAAGGGAATTGATGAGGATGAAAGAATTCCATTAGCAGAAAGGTCGAGATTATGTAAAAGGTGGAGATTAATCATTCACAAATTTACAGACACCTAGCTCCACTATGTTTTTTTGTGTTTCTTCTCCCACACTACAATAAAAATTAATCAATTATTTATATAGGCGAAAAGAAACTTGGAGAGAAAAGGAAGGAAAAAGTTAGAAACATATTTATATTTTTGAATTTTCTCTGGTCTAACATCATAAAATCGTAATTTCAATTTCAAATTTATGATTATTTTAATTTTTGCTATTTTGTTATTTTTATATTTTTTAATAACAAATGTCAAATAAGATTTAAAATGATATGGACAAAATACAGAATCTACCTTCTTTATACAAATATGTCTGTTTTTTAAAATACAAAAAATGTATGTGGTGAGATATTCAAACCATAATTTTATGACAGTAGTTATTAAACAAAAAAAAGAAAAACAAAATTATAAAAGTAGTTTTCATCTTCAACAATTCTAAATCATGCAGACACCATCCTCTTTTTACCGATTTTTTTTTTATTTATACATATACATTTGTATCTCTTTATTTTCAAGTTATACACTACTCTGTTATATATATGTAATATTTTTTCTATAAACTATTGTTCAAATATTTATTTTATTATTTATAAATTATAAAAATTTTGAAATTTGATTGTTCTTTGTATAATTTTTATTTGAGTTTTAGAGAGTCTAACGAAAATTTCAATAAAACTCTCTTTAGAAGTGTTATTTAGTATGTTGGCAGATAAAATATCCAATTGCCACGTGCAGGACAGAGATTGGCTGTCAGAAGAGATGGTTTAAGAAAATTGTTCAACAAAGCTTCTCCTCGGAACCTGCCGAGGAAGGAAGTTCATTACCCCTAATAGAATTGCAACATCGAACGTATCCGAGTTCGACCAACCCGAGCCCGACAAGTCCGACCTCAAAACCGACCAAGGTAACCGCCTGTCGTGACCCCTGTCGAGACCTAAACCTATAAATAGAGGGCCTCATTTCACCATCAGGTATCGATTCTCTCCTCGAACTTAATATTGAGTCCGAGTTACTTACTGACTTGAGCCTCGGAGATTTTGTCCTCTTGTGCAGGTCCTTCCGTCGTCTTTCGCGTCGGAGTGGGGACCGGATTCGAGTTCGAGATCTGTTGTGCAAATTCTTGCATAAACATTTGGCGTCGTCTGTGGGAAGGACATTTCAAGTCATCCCAACGACTATAAAGTGATCCGAGAATGGTGCAGGCAGCGAACTCTGCCAATACAACAGAACGGAGAGGTTTGAACGCTGACAATGGCACTCACCGTGACCTCGACGCCAGAATAGTTGAGGACCAAGCCGAGCAGGACAAGAGAGAGATCTGCCATGAAGATCTATTCGCCATGCAAATCAGGAATTACCTCCTGCTCACCCTAGACCTTCAAAAGGTAACCGAGGTCGAGGTGGGACCTCAAAGAAGACCTCTCAAAGGGCTGCCCTTGGCGCGGACACTGAATTTCTGGCTACCCTTCAGTGGGAGTTGGACAACATGCGCAATCGAGGGCGCACCATGAAGGAGATGTATGCCGAGATGACACGGGCCAATCGGATAGATCTCCCTCCAAAGTCCCAGGCGGGGATGACATGCCTGAAGACGGAGAGGATCAAGATCTACCTCTCCACCCTGATGACCGTGAACCCATCACCAATAACGAACGGATTGACTATAGCCTGAAGGATCACGATCTCAGAAAGTACCTCGTCGACAAGAAGAGGAAAGCCTCAAGGGGTCACGGGGTCTCTCCGCCCTGCTCTCGAAGATACTCAAACTCTGACCTCAAAGCTCAGTCGAAGTACACACCTGTGACACCGGAGGCCGTGATTACAAGGGAAGAGTTTGACCTGATGAAACACAGATTTGATGAGCAGGTCGAGGCATTGAAGGCTAAATGTGAGAAAAAGGAGAGTCCATTTGATGATGGTGAGATGGGCGAGCCGCCATTCACCTCAGACGTCTTGTAGGCCCCTATTCCTCTAAAGTTCAAGACGCCCGCCATGAAGCCTTATGACGGGTCTAAAGACCTAAAGGACTACATAGAGGTCTTCGAAGGCCTCATGGACTTCCAAGCAGTCTCAGACGCGATTAAATGCCGAGCTTTCCAGATCGCTCTTACAAGGAGCATTCGACACTGGTATCGAACGTTGCCGGCAAAGTCGATCTCGACCTACAATCAGATGAGGAAATAGTTCATCAGCCAATTCTTTTCTTGGCACTATAAAAGGAAGACAACCACTCATCTCGCCACCATCCGACAGAAAGAAGCCGAGACTTTAAGAGAATACGTGACCCGTTTCCAAGAGGAGCAGCTCAAGGTCGCGCATTGCTCCGATGATTCGGCCATGTGCTACTTCCTCCCTGGCCTGGCCGACGAGACTCTGACGGTCAAGTTGGGTGAGGAAGTACCATCAACCTTCGCTAAGGTCTTGCAGAAGGCCAAGAAGGTTATAGACGGGTAGGAACTGCTCAAAACCAAGGTAAGCCGGACCGATAAGAGGTCTGACCAGAAAAAGTCAGAAGCCCATAAGAAAGGGAAGTTCGACTCCAAGTCTAAAGACAAGGGGTCATCCTCTCAAGGGCGAACTGACTATAGGAGGTCCGATTCAGATTCGAGCCGGAGGGGGCCGTACAAGCGGTATACCCCAACCACCATTCAGATCTCTGAAATTTTAAACAATATCGAGGAGAATGTTTTGGAGAAACTCATCAAGCGGCCTGATCAGCTTAGAGGAGACCCAAAAAAGCACAATAAGGATAGGTACTGCCATCGCGATCACGACCATGATACCTCGAATTGTTGGGAGTTAAAGCGCCAAATTGAAGACCTGATTCAAGATGGCTACTTCAAAAAGTACGTCGGCAAGCCGGGCTCGGGCTCGGCAGGTAAAAAAGAAGAAAGGAAGCGTTCAAGGACGCCACCTCCGTGGGATGACTGACTACGGTCATCAACACCATTTTCGACGGTTCTAGTGGGGGCCAGTCTGGAAACAAAAGGAAGGAGCTTGCTAGGGAGGCTCGTTGGGAAGCCTGTGCTATTCAGAAGCAGAAGCCGACCTGCCCAATCTCCTTCTCCAACTCCGACCTAGAAGGGGTACACTTGCCCCACAATGATGCCCTAGTAATCTCACCAATGATTGACCATGTCCAGGTCAGAAGGGTTCTGGTGGATGGGAGCGCCTCTGCCAACATTTTGTCTCTCACCACGTACCTGGCACTAGAATGGACGAGGGCACAGCTGAAGAAGAGTCCAACCCTTTAGTGGGATTTACAGGTGAGTCCGTCACCCCGGAAGGATGCACAGACCTTTCCATCACGATCGGCCAAGGCGACACTCAAATCACTCAGATGGCTGAGTTCGTGGTAATAGATGGTACATCGGCCTACAATGCCATATTCTAACGACCTATCATCCATTCACTGCGTGTTATCCCGTCGACCTTGCACCAAGTCATGAAATATTCCACGGTCAATCGGGTTGGCATAATCCGAGGTGAATAGAAAGCATCCCGGGAGTGTTATACCTCGGCTTTAAAAATATCAGCAGTCTGCGCCCAAGAAGAGGTGGAAAAACTTCCAAGTCCGGTAACTCAAGCTTCCAAGGACGAGCAGCCCAAGGCCAACCAGCGCGAAGTAACTGCGCCCACTGAAGAGCTAGAGCTCGTCTCCATACTCAGCCCAGAGAAACAAGTGAGCATAGGCACCAAGCTGGGGGCCGTGGACAGGAAGGAGCTCATCTCCTTCCGTAGGGCGAATTACGACATGTTCGCGTGGTCGCACGAGGACATGTCGGGCATTGATCCAAAAATAATGGTTCATCACCTCAACATAGATCCATCATTCCGACCTGTCAAGCAAAAAATAAGACCTGTAAATAGGGAAATGAGTAATGTAATTGTTAAAAGCTGAATATATAAAGGAAATTATGTATCCCGAGTGGCTCTCTAACGTCGTTCTAGTTAAAAAATCTAACGGAAAATGGAGAATGTGCGTAGATTTTACCAATCTTAATAAGACATGTCCAAAAGATTGTTTTCCGCTACTGAGGATCGACCAGCTCGTGGACGCTACGGCCAGGCACGAGCTGCTCACATTTATGGATGCTTACTCACGGTACAACCAAATCAAGATGCATGAGCCAGATCAAGCTCACACTTCTTTCATAACCGATCAAGGTTTATACTGTTACAAGGTCACGCCCTTCCGATTGAAAAACGCAGGGGCGACTTACTAAAGAATGGTGAATAAGATGTTTGCCAGCCAGATCGGACGAAATATGGAAGTCTATGTGGATGACATGCTTGTCAAAAGCAAGCAGTCCAAGTCGTACCTGGCCGACCTAACTGAAACCTTTGAGGTACTACGAAGGTACCAAATGAAGCTGAATCCCGCCAAGTGTGCCTTTGGAGTTTCATCTGGCAAGTTCCTTGGATCCATGGTTAATAACCATGTAATTGAGGCCAACCCAGAGAAAATAAAGGCCGTTCTCGAGATGTGGGCGCCGAGGATCCTCAAGCAGCTACAATCCTTAACGGGAGAATCGCTGCTCTCAACTGGTTCGTCTCCAGGTTCACAGACAAGTGAATTCCCTTCTTGAAAGTGTTAAGGACAAAGGGGGCATTCGAGTGGACAGATGAGTGTGAGGCTGCTTTCGAAAGACTCAAAGCCTATCTCTCCTCGGCACCATTTCTTGCAAAGCCAATGCCAGGAGACAAACTACACTTGTACTTGGCTGTTTCAGAGAACGCAGTCAGCTCGGCCCTGATCAAACAAGATGGAGTACGACAGAGTCCTATCTATTACACGAGCAAGGCCATGACCGATGCCGAAACAAGGGATCCCCAGATGGAGATGCTTGCCCTCGCCTTGGTCACCTCGGCAATGAGACTAAGACCGTACTGTTAGGGTTGACTTTTTACTGTAGAAACATGTGTCGGTAGCCCTGTTTGACCACGTTTTTGACCCATTTCCCATTATTATTTTCCAAAAAGGACCACATATTCTTAAAGTAGAACATGCATAGATTATTTCTGCATAAAATTCAAACTATGGTACGTTAGGAAAAATATGAGATAAATGCGATCAAAGTTGGAATAAAATAACAGAATTCTATTTTTTGCAGAATTGCGCCGAGCGCATTTTTGGAGAGCAATTTGTCAAAACACACGTTTTGATTAATGAAGGGCAAGGAGGACATTTCCCACATGTTCAGAAACGTGAGTCCAAGTCCAAGTGAGGTGGTTAGGTGAATCTCAACCCTTTTCCACCTAAATGGAGGGGAGTTTCAACCAACCTATGGTGCTATAAAAGGAAGTCATCCATCCCTCAGCAAATAATCCCTTCCAAGCTTCATTTCATCTTCTTTTAGATGCTCTCTAGTTGTATAACACATTTTTAGAGTTTATGTTCATGTTCTAGTTGTTCATTTCTTCGTTTTTCACACTTTTTTCTTTCGTAGTGCTTTTAATTCGAGTTCTTACTTCCGTTCTTTGTTCATTCTATTATATTAAAGTTATTTAGCGAGTTTTAACTCCCCTCACGCTTGAGAGAGAAGAAGGTCAAGCTAGAACTCCTTGTACGGCTCATTTATTCATTTAAATTCAATGAAAAATACTTTCTTTATGTTTTCATGCATTTACTTTCATTTAATTATGTTCTAAATTAGTTATCAACCTCCTTGTGGAATGCCTTAGTCAAATGATTTGATTTTCAACACGCTCGGGATTTTGGCCAGATTGCGACTGGCACTTTTTTGGGTTGGTTTCTAAAAACTTCTCTTTACGTCTTTTTTCCATTTGGCCAGTGGGAACTTGATTTATACACTAAAGCCCAACCTTGGGAAATGTGAGTTAGGTAAAATAATAGGAAATCAATATGGGATGTGACTTAGGAATAAGCGCATAAAACATGGTCCTAGGCATAGACCCTCTGACCCATAATGCAAATGAGTTGGTAGATATTCTCTAGGATTGTAATCACACATAGGAATATGATTGTAGGTTACCCTAGCCTTTGCAGCAACCAAAAGCGGTAGTGAAAGAGTGGAACTCAAATCTCAAAAAAAGTTAGGAATTGCGCCTGATGTATTTTCCCAACATAGTGTGTTTTCCATGTTTTGCATCAAAACTAAGGTAGGAGACAAGGAGGTTGAGTTTCATTAAATTGCTTGTTAGTTAAAACCCCAAACGACAACATTTCATTTTATTTTTCTTCCTAAATTAGAATTGCATATTTGAACTATTCACTTCTTGAAAACGGTTTTGAAAAGCAACAAGTCCCTAAGGATTCGACATTGGATTACTTCCGAGTATTACTTTTGACTGTGTGCGCTTGCATGAGTCTCTAATCTTTTTAACGGTAGAGAAAGTCCCAACACGTACTTCCAAGCCCATACCGTGACCGTACTCACTAACTTGCCTTTAAAGCAGGTTTTTCACAAACCAAAAACATCTGAACGATTGATGAAGTGGGCGGTGGAACTTAGCGAGTACGACATCCAATTCGAGCCTCGAATGGCTGACAAAAGACAAGTCGTCACAGACTCCATAGCCAAACTCACTCCTCCACTAGCTCGAACCTCTGCGTCCGACCAGCCGTGGACGATGTACGTGGATGGGTCTTCGAATGAGAAAGGGTGCGGAGCATGTGTTCTTCTCCTCGCCCCGGATGGCATGCGTTTTGAGTACGCCCTGCGCTTCAACTTTCGTACTTCGAACAATGAGGCCGAGTACGAAGCCCTATTGGCCGGACTGCGCATGGCAAGAGGGCTGGGGGCCACTCATCTTCTAATTTTCAATGATTCACAACTGATAGTGAACCAGATCAAAGAAGAATATCAGACAAAAGACCCTCGGATGGGAAATATCTGGAAAAAGTCAGGTCGCACCTTGCCTACTTCCAAACCTGTTAAATTAGTCAGATTTCGAGGTCACAAAACGCCAACGCGGACGCCTTGGCCAAATTATCGTCAGCATACGAGACCGATCTGGCGAGGTCGGTCCCCGTGGAGATTTTGAACAATCCCTCTATCTTTAAGCCAGACATGATGGAGGTCGACTCTCACCCCCCGTCATGGATGGATCTTATAAAGAATTTCCTGGAGGGAAAGGTCCCGACAGACTCAAGGGAGACCAAGAGGATGGCAAGGAAAGCAGCTCGGTACGTGCTCCGAGATGGAACACTGTACCGGCGCGGTTTTTCCCTACCCCTCCTTAAGTGTATTTCCAAGGAGGATAGAGAATATGTTCTTAGAAAAGTTCATGAAGGCGTCTGCGGTAACCATTCAGGGGCTAGGTCTTTGTCAGCAATAGTCGTTCGTCAAGGATACTACTGGCCCACGATGGATCGAGATGCAAAAGAGTTTGTGAAAGCATGTGACAACTGTCAGCGCTTTGCAGACCTCGTCCACCAACCTGTCGAGCTGCTGACTCCGATCTCGGCACCATGGCCCTTCACGCAATAGGGAATTGACCTTATTGGGCTCTTCCCGTTGGGCAAGGGACAGACCAAGTACGCAGTCGTTGTAGTAGACTACTCACCAAATGGGCTGAGGCCGAAGCACTCTCGACAATCATGGAGGCTAAGGTCACAAGCTTTATTTGGACAAACGTTGTATGTCGCTTTGGCATACCTAACGCCATTGTGACAGACAATGGCAAACAATTCGACAACGCCAAGTTTAGAGACTTTTGTCGCAAGCTCGGAATCGCTCACCTCTGCTCGTCCCCAGCTCATCCCAAGGCCAACGGACAAATAGAAGCAATCAACAAAATCATCAAGCGCGGGCTTAAGCTAAGGTTAGACGCAAGGAAAGGACGGTGGGCGGAGGAGCTACCTGAAGTACTCTGGTCCTACCGGACTACGCCGCGGGAGTCAACTGGCGAAACCCCATTCGCTATGGCCTTTGGCTCCAAGGTCGTGGTACCCGTCGAGATCGGTATGCCAACCGAAAGAGTTGAGTACTACGAACGTGTTAGGAACGAGGAGGAGCTACTCTTGAACCTTGACCTCATCGATGAGAAAAGGGAAGCAGCCCAGCTGCGCTTGGCCGAGTACCAAAATCGAATGGCAAGGCACTATAACTCGAGAGTTCGACCTTGGAGTTTCCAGATCGGACATCTAGTCCTTCGCAAGGTACAGAAGCACGTCGAGGTGATGGAACCGAGTTGGGAGGGGCCATTCTAAGTCAAAGGCATTGTTCGACCTGGAACGTACATGCTTGCCGACCTCGAAGGAAAGTTACTATCGCATCCATGGAACACAGAACACTTGAAGAGATATTACCCTTGAAATGTTGAAATGGTCCAAAAATGAGCTGGACTTGTAAAAATTTTCAAGGGCTAATCCTAATAAAAGACTCCGTATTATTTAATTTCATGTCTCCTAAAGGACCAAGTTCGATGTGAAATTAAATGGGGGCCACAGGTGAAGATTAAAACTTAGTAAGAATAAAAAATCTCTAGAAACAACTTACGAGTTCGAGGTAAGAGACGAGCTAAAAAATTCAATAATTATTTTGTTATTAAGAATTTATTTGAACCCCAACAGACTCGTATGTACGGAATAAGTAACACGGTCAAAAACTGATTCGAAGTTGTATTAGTAAAGAGAAGTGTTGGCCGAGGTACATAGGCCTCGCGACCAAGTACAAAAAGGGAAAAAGTTAAAAAATAACATAAGAAAGGCCGTGAAAGAGGAGGAGCTTTAGCTGCTTTCGAGATGCGATCTGAGCTCTCCCTGGGACCCAAGGATGTCAACCTCCTGGGAGTCTGTCCCCCCAGGTTCTTGGAAGGAGTTTACACTGACTGTAGAAGGAATAGCCCCGATAGCGTTTTGGGAAGAAGGGTCCTCGTCGAGCTCCACATCGGAGTCAAGCTCCTTCAGGCATTGATTGATGCAGTACTGGGGGCCAGGGGTCCCATTGGGACCCGAAGCCCACTTCTCTACATATCGCACTTTGATGGGTGTAAGGTCGAGCTCGGGGGCCACTTCCTGGACTCCCTTCATCAGGAACTTGAAGCCAGCATCGCTGAAATCTTTGGCGAACCAATCAAAATCAGGATGTTGGCGGAAAGCTTCCTCCAGCAGAACTCTGTTGCTGAGCTTGGACTCAGATAGCTCAAGCTTGGCCCTCAGCTCTGCCATCTCGGCATCTCGGGCCTTTAGTTTGCCCTCAAGGTCATCTCGAAGACGTTCGAGGTCGTCGTTCTGCTTCATCAGCGCGAACTTCTCCTTCTCCAGGCAGTTGGCCACAACGTGCATGCCTCGCAAGTTCTCCAGGTGTAGGGCAGCCTCTGCTTGTGCACTTTTGAGCTCAGCCTTATCGGCATCAGAAGTGGATTTCCACGCCTGAGCCTCAGCGCGAGCCTCTTTGAGCTCCCCCTCTAGAGCAGCAGCAGCCTCCAAAGAAGCAGAAAAGGCCTCTCGCTCCTTCACAGTGAGCAAGTCACGCCCTTCTAGTTCGGCCTTCACCATGAGGGCCGTCTGGCAAGCAATAGCGTGAGCCTGCCGAAGTGGGCAAACAAAAAAAAGGAAGAGAGTTAAAAGGAAAGCTTATAGGGTGAGGCCATTTAAAACTTGAGGAAAAGGAAAAGGCAAGCTCGTACCTCGGTAGTGTAATCCAACAATCGTTGGATGGCCGATCCCGGAGCGCTAACAAACTTAGAAGCTCTCCTCCAGCAGCGGTCAAAACAAAACCCGGAGATCTTCATGGCTCTCTCCCTCACCCCAGCACTTGATTGCTCGATCTTGAATCTAATCTCGAGGTCAGAGGTGCCACCCATCCTGGCCTTAGGATCGTCCACCAGGTCCTCGAAGGGACTGACCCGCCGACTAGCACCCATCTCCCTCACTTCGTCCCTAGAGTGGTGGGTCTTTCTCCTTTTCTTTTCGGACTTCTTGGGAGAAGCCTTCTTTTTAATCTCCCTAAGGGGAGAGACCTCGAGGATCTTCTGATCCTGCGAGGTCCCAATCGGAACTACTCCTTGAGATGAAGCAGCAGCAAGGTCAGCCCCGACCACCTCGACCTCGGCAGGAAGGTCGGCTACCATGGGGCTGGGCGCCTCAATGCTTTTGGCAGCTGTTTTAGCGCTCAGGCGTTTGCGCTTCACGCTTTGAGAAAAGCCACAAACCATCGCTGCAAAGAGAAACAATAGCGGATTAGAACTGAAGGGTGCAAAAAGTGTCTAATAAGGACAACGAGCAAAGGCGACTCACCGCGAGGGTTGTAGTCGAGGAGTCTCGAAGCGAGGAGAAGTTTATCTGTTATAAGGGTACTGATCTGCTTTCCACTCTTGAACTTATCTTTGAAAAATTTCAAGGCGTTGAAGATCAGCTCAGAGAGTTGAGGAATCGGCCGAATAGCAACTGAAAGTGACAAAGATATAGGTTAGACCATGAAGAAAAGAAACTAAAAACAAGGAAAGACTCAACCCTTTACCTAAGTTCCTAAACCTACAAGGGACGCTGTGGAAGGGCAAGTCGAACTCGTTCTTAGCCAGCCACGATCCGGAGGAGAAGAACCACTTCCCAACCCACTTCTTTATGGAGGTCGGTCCTTTCAAAACGCCTTCTGCGCCCTTCCTAGCACACAGATAGTACGTCCCTAGCTTTCTAGAAATTCGCTTGACTTCGAAGAAAGCCAAAAGTTGGTCAACTCCGAGGAGGTCCAGGTCGTCCACTTCTCTACACCTAAGCCAGAATAACACGGCGAGACCAAAGACAACTCCCTATCCGTTGGGGGCCACTTGTACAGGAGCTAGTCTGGTTCGGAACAAAAACTCCTGCACTAAAAGGTGAACGGGAAGACAGAACCCATACTCGAACATTTTAAAGTAAAGGATTACGCACCCATCTTGAGGATTATCGGCTCTTTCTCGTCCCTTGGGAAGCCTAAGGGTTATGTCATCAGGTATGTTATATCTCCTACGAAGAGGGCCGAGGTAGTTCTCAGGGATCTGGAAAGGATATTCTAAACCTTGACCCGAAGTGGACGTGTCACTATCATCCCCGTCATCATCAGAAAACCTAAAGTTTTCTATCTCTTCCTCCTCTAGTTCGGAATCTAACCTACTGGAGAACTCCTCTACGGAATCAGATTTCTTAGGCGAAGAGTCCCGATTCCGAACTATGTAGCTAGATGAGCTACTAACGGAGGATGAACTAGAGAACTCCGACATGACCCGAAAAGTAAAAGGAAAGAATAAGAGAAGCAAAATCGGAAGAACAAAACTGACCTAGAGCAAGAATTCCGATCTGATCAGGTCGGACTCCAAGATTTCGTATAGCGTAAAAAGTGGAAAAAGAACATTGGAGGTATTTATAGCAACCCGAAGTTTAATCTCAGCCGCACACGTGTCAGAAAACAGACGTCTCATATCGAAAGAATTCCGAACGTCGCAAGTACTCGAGTGTGCGTCGAGCGCCGGTTTTGTTTTCAAGATCCCCCAACGGCATAATTAATATATTGAGATTGGAATTCGACACGTGGGGTTGTTCTTCTCAAAGATGATAAGTAGAAACAACAACAAACTTCTCTGCCACGACGAGGTCGAACCCAGCAGAGAGGGGGCTGATGTTCGGGGATAAAATATCTAATTGCCACGTGGAGGACAGGGATTGGCTGTCAGAAGAGATGGTTTAAGAAAATTGTTCAACAATGCTCCTCCTCGGAACCTTCCGAGGAAGGAAGTTCATTACCCCTAATAGAACTGCAACATCGAACGTATCTGAGTTCGACCTACCCGAGCTCGACACGTCCGACCTCAAAATCGACCAAGGTAACCGGCTGTCGTGACCCCTGTCGGGACCTAAACCTATAAATAGAGGGCCTCATTTCACCATCAGGTATCGAATCTCTCCTCGAACTTAATATTGAGTCCGAGCTACTTACTGACTTGAGCGTCGGAGATTTTTGCCCTCTTGTGCAAGTCTTTCCGTCGTCTTTCGGGTCGGAGTGGGGACCGGGTTCGAGCTCGAGATCTGTTGTGCAAATTCTTGCATAAACATAGTATATAATTTTTAATTGTATATGAAAACACTTGTTTCCATTTAAAGTAATCAATTTAGATTTCTATATTTTATTATAGATACATTGCAGGTCATATATATGTTTTCTAATATTTTAAATCCATTTCTAAAACATCTGCAAGTATGAAAAATAATTATTTTCATAAGTTTAATTATTTTTCTTATAAACTTATATATATAAACAAAAATCTAATAACACTTCTCTTTAATAAACTTGTTAATTATGATTTTGCTTTCCACAAATTTAAAAGTTGTGTCTAATATATAGATTACAAAATTTAACAATGAGTTTTCAAACTTTCAATTTTAAATCTAATAGAATGTCTAGATTTTTAATTTGTGTCTAATACATCATAACCTATTAGACTATTTGAAAAGTTAAATGGACTAATAAACACAAAATTACAATTTAAAAAACCTATCCAGTTGACCTTTTCTAAGGTTTATGTGTGTTTAAGCACTCCATGTAACATTTTGGATCTGTCACGGTAAACATAACCAAAACATATTAAACCACACCTATAACGCTTATCTCATGCATTTAACTTATCCTAAAGTCATGAGAGAGAAGTTACTTTCCTTGATCTTGAATTTAATTCCTTATTTAATGTTTATGATTGAACCTTATTAATAAAAATGAGTGAAATTAACAAATATGTTATATGAACTAAAAAGAAGTGAATTGAAAGGAAGAGAGGGGTGGATATGGATTGAGAGAATATGTTATATGAAGTAAAAATCTTATTAATAAAAATTAGTGAAATTAACATATTAACAAATATGTTATATGAACTAAGAATTCGTCTCTCCCCACTCAAGATTGTAAACCACGTTAATTATTCAAAAAAGAAAAAGGAAAAAAGAAATAAAATAAAATAGAAGTTGGGCATAACTTCTCCCCGTTTGTATTACTAAATTTTACTTACTTAATTTCCGAGTTAGTTTAATTTGGATAACTTGAATTTTAATTGTTAAAACAATTCCTTGCCCAATGGTTGAGTTGATTTTGATAAACTTCATGTTTAAGTATTACTATTAATCAACTATAAAACCTATCCGAGACTCAATTGTAATATCTTTTTCTCCAATCCAACATTAATTACACACCAAATAAACTTTAAACAACTATATTTTCAATGATTTTGTTTTGTCCACAATTTCAAAATTTTTTAAAAATATCCGATTAATCCAGACATCACTAAAACTTAAAAGAATCTCAAAAATAAAATGGAAAGATGCTTTAATCATTTAAATAAAATGAAGATATATATTACAATATTACAATATATATATATATATATATATTAAGATTGCTATATTAAAAAGATAAAGAACCCAGCAAAGGTTAATAATATTAAATCGGATACTCCTTTCATTGGCCAATTTACATCATGAATATTGATATCAGAGTTTAACAAGCTTAAATATGAGTATCTGGTCAAAAAATGAAATTCAACCCGTCACCATGTTGAGGGGTACGTATGTTAAGAATCCCATGTTGAAACTTGATTTTGAGATAACACCTCATGAAAATTGTTATATATATATATATTTATATAGGCAATCATATTGATCAATATTTGGAATAAAATGTTGATGTCCATGAAATATTGAGGTCTCACTTTATTGAAATGAGGATGAAAATATCAATAAAATGTAAATGTTGATGAATATTTAGGGAAAAAATCATAAGTTTCATCAATTTCATATAAAATAAAATTAACTAATAAATAAACATTTTAAACTTTCTAAATAAATTAAAATTCTTATTATTAATATTTTGTTTATATTAGTGATATTTGTTGCTATTTTCTTATGTTTCATCCAATTTCTTATGATATAATAAAAATGTAATACCCTATCTATCTAATAATACATGCCAACATGAAATATTGTCGACAATTTTAACTTATTCACCACTATTATATCTCTATATTGAAATGTTTGCTTATTTGAATTTGGATCTTATAAAGGAAATAAATATTGTAAAATTCTAAGGGGTGGTTGAAGAAATTTCTTCAACACAAATTTTTGTCGTTGAAATGTTAAGTATCAACACTTCAAATCCAAGTCCATGCATCTATAAATAGATCTGATCTAATGACAAGATTTACATCAAACACTTAAACTTGGTGTTCTCTCAATATACAAATAATTAACTATGAAGAGTTTTATTGGATTTTCTTCTTCAGCCATCTTCCTCCTTGTTTTACAGGCAACCATCTTTGTTTCTTGTTATGATCCCAGCCCTCTTCAAGATTTTTGTGTTGCCATTGATGAACCCATCGACTACAAATCTGCTGGTAACTTTTAAGCGTATTGATATCTTTTATGTTATTGTTTCTTGTCTCTCACTCTCATTGCGATGTCGAATTAAAAAAA
>NW_019104572.1:197337-221538 GCF_001995035.1 Momordica charantia
ATCCTGACAACACTATGGATACGGCCCACTCTATAAAGGTTACAGACGACTCGATCCAGGTCGTTCGTGTGGAGACATGCGAGTGGGGGTATCCTATACAATGAGTTTGTATAAGACCGGACCACGAAATAGGCAATCTTTAGATGTAACACCGTTAACTAATAGGTTGCTATTTCTTAGGATGACCAGGCAACTCATTCTCAATCCTGAGTGAGTTATGGACTCCTGCCCGTGAGGACTCGTCCTTTGATCTGTATGGGTGAGAGTGGCCCGAGTCGCCGACTAAACATTCCTACCATTTTGGGGACGAGACCGAGTGGAGAGCTGGGAACATAACTTCACAAGATGGAATTCACTCCTCCCCGACTTTAGGGGAGTAGATGAGTGTTCCCTTAAATGTTGACTCTGGGACTTGAACAAGGGGCCCCGCCCTTTCATTGGCCGAGAGGGACTTTCGGTTATTAGTTGGACCATAACCGGGTTGTTCATTAGAGGAGCAGTGGTGTTTAAGGAGTAAGATATAACTCAGGGGTAAAACGGCAATTTGACCCAACTTGAGTTACGAACACTCGTGAAGGATTGACTCGTCATTAATGGTCGTATATCCATGGACACGAAAACATTCTGCAGTGAGAATAGTGCAACTGCGGGTCTTTAGTGGAATGACTCGTAGTTAACGAATCTAGATTAACTTGGTCAATGAGTTTGACCGATTAATCTTGCATCGTTGGAGCTTCAGATCTGTAGGTCCATTAGGTCCCCTTGCTAGCTCATAACGGGTAAAACGAGGATCAAGTTTTTAGAAGAATTTGAATTGTTCAAATTACTTAAGGGATTATATGTATATTGATACATTATAATATATAGTTAATTATAAATTAAAACTATATATTATGAGAGAAATTATTTGAATGAGATTCAAATAAAATTAATATGAATAAGATTCATATTAAAACTATAGGTTAAAAATAATGTGCATAAGATGTACATTAGAACTATAGGTTATACGAGAGAAATGTTATAGAATATGATTCTATTTTTGTGAATTATTTATTTGATTTATATATATATATATATATATTAATTATTAATTGGATTAATAATTAATAATTATTTATTAATTAATATGATTAATTAATAAATTAATTTTATATTTTAATTATTATATATATATTATATATATTATTTATTTATATATATATATATATATATATATATATTATTAATATTATTAATATTAATAATATTAAACTCCCCTACAAAATTGCAGGGGAGTGGGAGGTTAGTTTGACGTGGGGAGTTACCCCACGTTACTGCTTTTGTTTTTTGCAATTCTGTAAAAATACAGAACAGAACAGAAGAAGCTTTCCTAAGTTTTTTTGCTCTCTCGATTAAGCTCTTTCTCTCGGTTTTTTCCCTCTCGTTCCAAAGGATTGCTCCCACCAGCACGATCCCGACACCCAAGAGGATAGCGAGGAAGACATAGTGGTGGTGTTCGAGGGAAACTCGTTGAAGAAACGTTCTTCAAAGGTAAAGTTTCCTCTGTTTTTTCTTCTTTAAAATTCGGTTTTGCATCCCGAAAATCAGCAACGAAAATCCGCTTCCGCTCCGGGAATCACACCCCTTCAAAGGCATCGACACACTTCTCTAAACTCATTAGTTCTCTTTCCTATTCCTCCAAGACTTATTCTTTCGAGTCGTATCGACCCATGACCTTTGTATGCAGGGCCTCGACACTTTTCTACAATGCTTGGCGTTCGACTCCTTGACCTTTGTACCCAAGGCCTCGAACTGTTGCACCGACCCCTAACCACGCATAACTAAGGCATCGATGACTTTGCAACATATTGACCCTTGTCCTTTCCTCTCAAGGCCCCAATACTTATCTTCCTTTAAGACTCATCGGATCGACTCTTGACCTTTGTACTCGAATTCTCGACACTCATCTTTGTCCATAGTTTGGCGTATCGACCCCGACCTTGGTACTCAGACCTCGGTACCCAACTAGTGACGTATCAGCCTTCTGGCCCTAATACTCACTCATTCGCTTCATCACATTTCATAACTCTCACCAAAGCCCGACTAGATGCTTTCTATGCCATGACCCATGCAACATTTAGCTCACAAATGATTCACCATACTTCCACAAACCACATCGTATATGTTTCACAAGGAGGTACAACCAACAACATAACCAATATATACTCAGAAACACATCCAATGCTCCTATAATTTTCATAATAATCAAAACACAACCAACTTAACATATCACAATAGGAATATGTATAAAGTAATACGAACTGCAAGCAATCAGGCAACAACACTCATAGACACACAAGCAAACAATATGTTCATAGCAGCACATAACAAACAATCTCCTCAATAAGAAACTACTTATAACAAGGTCCTAACGTGGTACTAAGCTCGTCGAAGGATTCCTAGATCCAAAAACAACCAAACTTGGGTTAGAGTTCATTTTATAAACACTTAATTTGCATCGAACAAAGTTTGGGTGATTCGTTACCTATGAACCCACGCCGAAACACTTGGGTTATGGTTGGGTCACTTCCGAAAAGGTTCGAGCTTCTAAGATCGAGTTCGAAAGGCTTCGAGTTTGCTGATCCAATGCTGAAAAGCAATGGGTAACGTCGAATATCGCTGGAACGAATAAAATGCCACAAAAGCGTTGCTGTCCACATTTTGAAGTAGGGGCAAATGCGTCGAATCCGCTACCGACACTACTGGACGTTGAAGACATAACACGGGCCACAAAAATCCCAGGTGCTACAGGCCGTGCATTGCTGCCAAACAACCGAGACGCCATCAAATGCTGAAAAATTGCCACAAACACTACGGATCTACGCTTGGTGCAAAATTGTCGTCAGTTCTACGCTCGGGCCACCGTGGGTGTTCGAGCTTCTACACAGATCTGTCCTTCATGTGTTCAAGTGGCCGGTGAAAGTCGTGAAACGACAAAGGAGATGTACCACAACAATGAACGTCGCGACTGTCGGGAAACTAAAGGGTGTTTGCGCGAGTCGTGGGCGTCAGAAAGCTGCGCATCGTGGGTCATCACCGTCGTGAGAAACCACTTGAAATCGCCACCGTCCGTGGAAAGTCGTGATTTCCCTACATTTGAATTCGAGTTTGACTCAGAAATTGAGCGTACTTTTAGAAGAAGAAGGGCTGAACAAAGAGTACATCGTAAAGAAGGGGCGGAAATTAATCTGAATCCACCAAATCCTCCTGAATTAGAAGTAGAGAGGATACCAAAGGTTGGAGCTGGCCAAGCTACCAGTACCTCCTATGAATGTTGTTCTACTCGCAGATGATATCGAGTAGGAAATTAGAGCTGATGCAGCCCTAGCATTGTACGACTTTAATGCAGTGATTGCAGACCCTATTATTGAAGCCAATAGATTCGAGCTAAAACCTGTAATGTTTCAGATGCTCCAGACCTTAGGACCTTTCCATGGACTTGCATCAGAAGATCCTTATAGACATGACCTATGGTATTTCATGCAAATGGCAAACTCATTTAAGTTAGAAGGAGTAAGCAAGGAAGCAATGTGACTGAAGTTATTCCCTTATTCTCTGAGGGATACTGATGGAGCATGGTTGGATTCCTTGCCTGCTGAGTCTATCATTTCATGGAACGACTTTGTTGAAAAGCTCCTAAATGAAATACTTCCCACTATTGAAAAATGTGGAGCTTAGGAGTAAAATAAACAATTTTCAACAACTCCCTGGAGAGTCATTGAGCAAATCTTGTGAAAGATTTAAAGGACGATTCCAAAAATATCCACATCGAGGTATACCACGTTGCATTTAGATTGAAACATATTATAACGGTTTGAATGAGACTACGCAGTGAGTAGTAGATGCCTCAATGAATAGAGCACTATTATCAAAGCCTTATGCTAAAGCCTTAGATATTTTGGAAAGAATTTCACGCAATGAGCACCAGTGGTCAAGGTCCAGGGCTGCTCATCAACGACATCTAAAGGCTTAGTAGATGACGATGTGGTGGCAGATCTAAATTCAAAAATTTCGAGGTTGGAAGACATAGTAATGAAGAATATAACTTCAGGAGATGTTGGAGCTTCCAAGGCAAAAGTGAATGTTGTGCAGAGCATGTCATGCCCATATTGTGAAGGAGAGCACCAATTTAAGAATTGCTCAGGCAATCCTACTTCGGTGTTTTATTTGCAAAAACCATAAGAAAACATAAATAATGTATATAGAAATACTTATTACTCGAGTTGGAAGAACCATCCAAATTTTAGTTGGGGCGGCAACCAGTCGGGGCAGAATACTGGAAATAGCAATGCTCCAGCATATCAACAGAAAGTGCAGTACCCACCAGGATTCTCAGTGCAGAACCAACAGGCAGTTCCAAAGCAACCAGAAGCAATGACCTTAGAGAAGATGTTTAAAGCATATATGACTAAAAATGATGCGAACTTTTAGAGCCAAGCTACACTACTATAGAGTCAGCCAGCATCATTGAGGAACATGAAGGTTCAAATCAACCAGCTAGCGATAGAACTAAAGAAGAGGCCACGAGGAGTGCTCCCTAGTGACACCGAGTAGTACAAAAGAGATGGAAATGAGCAATGTAAAGCCTTAACGTTGCGCAGCGGTAGAGCCCTACCTTTGGCTCATCATCGAGAAGAAGGTGACAGTGAAGGAATAACAGCAACCGAGAACTCTTTAGGAGAATGTGAAGCTACACATAAAGATGAGCTAGCGGGTATAACTCCAAAGCATATCGCAGAGAAGATAGGAGAGAAAAAGAAGAGGGTGATGTGCCCAAAACAGACATTGCGAGGCCACCCATGCCTAAAGTAGCTGGAAAGCTAAAGCAACCGGACCAAGCGGCTGCTCCAGCAAAATATATTCTTGTGCCACCTTATCCAAAAAGACTACAGAAGAAAAACCAAGATGGGCAGTTTAAGAGAATCCTTGAGATACTTAAGCAACTGCATATCAGCATTCGACTAGTTGAAGCATTAGAACAAATGCCTAGATATGTGCAGTTCTTGAAGGATATTCTCACAAAGAAGCGTAGGCTAGGTGAATTCAAAATGGTATACTTAACCAAGGAATGCAGTACAATCTTGACTAGCAAGATACCCGAGAGAATGAAAGACCCAAGGAGCTTCACAATACCAGTATCCATTGGAGGTCAGAAGATTGGTCAAGCTCAATCTTAGTTGGGAGCAAGCATAAACTTAATGCCCTTGTCAGTGTACAAGAAGTTGGGCATGAGAGAAGTGAGACCTATGACTGTCACTCTACAGTTACCTGATCGCTCCATTGCGCCTCCGGATGGAAAAAACGAAGATTTATTGGTACAATTAGATAAGTTCATATTCCCACTGACATTACTACACTTGATTTTGATGCAGATAAAGATGTGCCAATCATCTTAGGAAGATCATTTATAGCCACTCGAAGAGCGTTAGTGGACGTGTATAAAGGAGAGGCTACTATAAGGGTACAAGATTAGGAAATAAAATTTTATGTGTAGGATTCGATGAAATACCCTACGGATGCTAAAGAGTGCTCGGTCTTGAGAGTATTGGATGAAGCGCTAATTGAAATGCTAAGCTCTGAAGTCATGCTGGAGCATTGTGACATTAGTCAAGAAGTTATGCTGGAGCAGACAGATGGGGCAGTAGAGAAGTCATTTACCTGGACAGTAAGAAAGATTTAACTCAGTCATGGTCGAGAGTGTGTAAGAGCTTAAATATAGAGGACATTGGCCACAAGTAGCTAAAGCCATCGGTGGAAGAGCCTATAGCTCAAGACTTTGCCCTAGCATTTGAAGTGCACTTATCTAGGTACTTCTAATACACTTCCCTTATTCTTGCTGCAAACTTATCTTAAGAAAAGGAGAAAGATATAATGGCTGTGTTAAGGGAACACCGAAGGACAATAGGTTGGACGATAGCTGATATCAAGGGGATAATCCCCAATTTTCGCATGCATAAAATTGTTCTAAAATAGGAGAGAAATTCACCGGAACCACTAAGAAGATTGAAGCCAGTAGTGAAGGAAGTTGTGAAAAAATATATAATTAAATGGCTGGATGCTGGGATCATCTACCCAGTCGTTGATAGTGAGTGCGTCAATCATGTACAAAATTGTCCCGTTTTGCCCCTGAGTTAGTAGACACAGAGGCTAAGAAGAGTAACCGGTTTATTATGGTTTGAAGGATGAGATTCAAGGCTTTGTAGTAACTCTCTCTCCATCAAACTATGCTACAGCACTTCGAGCGACTGCATTGATTGACAACCGTTCAGCAAGTGGGTCCCAAGTGCCCTCAGAACTAGGATCTTCCACCGGACAGAAAAGAAAATTTGACCCAGCATCTCTAATCCACAACAACTTGATCTTGTAATCCACAGCAACTTCAGGATAATTTTACTACGATAAACCAAGCTCAAGGTCAGAGACAACCGCCCAATCGACAACAATGCTCTAACTATGAAAAACTAGTATGTAGTACTTGCAGCAAGCGTCATTGGGGATGCTGTTTGTTAGGAACTAGAGTTTGTTTTAAATGTGGCAAGGAAGAACACATTGTTATAAATTGTCATGATGACAACACCCCAGTTGATGCAAAAGAACCCTCTAATGTAAACCAGTCAACCTTACGTAAGTAGACTCGACAATAGGACAAACTTTAATTGTCGCAACATCATCGCGACGCGGAGCGGCCGACGTCATCCCCTGAAGGGTCTCTTTCGAGATAAGGGTTTGGAATCACCACCAATCATTTACGAGGTGTGATCGGTCACCTATTTAAAAAACTTAGTCTGCAAAAACATATTTTTGGTTCGGGAGTGGACTGAGCGTAGGAAGGTATTAGCACCCTTCGACACCCGTTCGAAAATGATACCATATTTTGTAAAATATTATCCTATTATTTTTATTGGTCCAGAAGAAAATATTTTTGTAATTTTATTTAAATGCCTCACGTTATATTAATTCACACTTTGTTATAAGATATTAATTAATAGGTATGAGTGGCACAAGGACCATTAGAAAAATTTTATCAGCTCGAAAATATTGGAAGGTTCCAATTTCCGTCATTGGAGTTTTCGAAATAATTACTTAGTAAAAAAACAATGATAAATAAAAATAAATAAATAAAACGAAATCATGGCCCACATAAAAACTAAAACTTTTATTTTGGTTATCAATATCCTATGCTCTTGCCACTGCTAAGACCTTAGGATACAACTTAAATTTGTTTGTTTTTAAATACAAACGTTTTAATTTTGAAGTTAGTTAAAAAAATGAAAAAAAATATATTTTTTCATTTAAAAAGAAAAAAAAACTTTTATGTAAAATGATTATTTAGTAAAAATAATGATAAAAAAATAAATAATTACTTAGTAAAAAAAACAATGATAAATAAAAAAATAAATAAAACGAAATCATGGCCCATATAAAAACTAAAACTTTTATTGTGGTTATCAATATCCTATGCTCTTGCCACTGCTAAGACCTTATGATACAACTTAAATTTCTTTGTTTTTAAATACAAACGTTTTAATTTTGAAGTTAGTTAAAAAGATATTTTTTCATTTAAAAAGAAAAGAAAATCTTTTTATGTAAAATGATTATTTAGTAAAATAATGATAAATAAATACATATTAAGGACTTGAACTAGGATTGTGAATGAAAACAATTAAAGTCTATTACCACTATGCCAAACCTTACAATGTAATCTAAGTTTCCATTTTAAAATACAAATCTTTTATTTTGAAACTTTGTTTAAAATATATACATATATAAACGAAAATTTAAAAAATATTTTGTTTTAGATTTGAAATTTGTGTAAACAAACTCACTTAAAACACATTAAAAAAAATCCTATTTAAAACAAACTATTTAAAAACTGAGATCTTATTCTTTTTTTTTTTTTAACTTGTCAAATGTTTCACACTAAAAATAAATATTCAATATTCCAGATTCATTTTTAAATCTTTTATCTACTTTCTTAAAACTTGTTTAACATTTGTTTGAAAAGATTCTCTTTCTTTTAAAAAAAAAAACTTAGGTTTATTTTACTTTACTTATATTAAAATGTTTAAAACTTAAAAGTAAAACTTTCCTTTTAAAACATTTTTATTTATCTTTAAAATAATTAAACTTTAATATTGATTTTTTTTAAACTAAAAAAACTTTTTACCCAATAAAGGAAACAATTAAAACTCAAATCATAATTAATGATTTTACTCAAATCATAATTAATGATTTTCCTTTTTTTTTTAAATATGTTTGTTTCATTTTCACCCAATAAGAAAAACAAACGTTTTAAAGCTCAAATCTTATCGACATTGGAAATCTAGCAAATTAATCCTTCTCTCTTAAAATGTTTTTTTAAAGGAAAAAAAATCTCTCTCCTAACCTTGCCAACATAATTTTCTTCCTTTTCGTTTTAAAAAAAATAAAATAAAGAAAAACGAAAACAAACCAACCGGAATCCTTTTAACGCCGAGAGTCATGGAGTGTTCGTCACCGGAGTTATGGATCGTGGGATCGCCGAAGTCGTGGAGAATGCTGGGGGTCGCTGGTGTGGGTGAAGAAGAAAGAGAAGATGATGGTGGTAAAAGAAAAATAAAATAAAAAAATAAAGGAAGTGACGGTGAATGAAATGGTGAAAAAAAATATGAAGTGAATGAGATTCTTTTATTCTTTGTCCCCCTTATGTGCTTGCCCTCTCTTGAATACCCACCTCAAGAGGAGGGGAGAGAGACTGGAGGGAGAGTGTGATAACTGAGAGGTCTTTGACGTACAAGAAATCAAACAAAAAAAAAAACGGTTTCTTAAAACTAAAATAAAATCGTAATTAAAATAATAATAATAATAATAAATTCTATTTAAAACCGTTTTTAAAATTTAACTTAATTAAATTCTTTATTTTATTTTAATTATAAATCAAATTTTTAAAACAAAAATTTGTTCTACTTTTTTAAAAAATTAATTTAATTAAAACTAATATTTTTTTTTAACCAAAACAAATTATATTAAAAACCTTATATTATTTTTAACCAAACAATTAAATCAAACTTAATTAAATAATAATAATAATCAAAAAATTAAATAAAAAATAAAAAATAAAATAAGCCGGATCAAATACGGTGTCTACATTAATCATTACCTAACACTGAGCGAAAGAAGTTAGATTCGTAGTAACACGTACACTACTTTTTTTTTTTAGACCATGTGTTGATATTTATTTGTGTTAGATTTGATTCACTCTTCTTTTATATATGCTTTGTTGGTAAATTAAGTTTAGGTTAGAGTTATAATTGTTGAGTTAAGTTTTATCAATGTGATATAGCAACAAAGAATGTTGCCCTTAAATTAGCAACTTTCGAGGATGAAAGTTTTTTAAGGTGGGTAGATTGTAACGCCCCGTATTCTTTTTTTATGTATGATATTTTAGTAGTTTAAATCCATAAACTAGAGAATTATTTTTTAAAAATTTTTGTTACAATAGAGATTTCTAATTTAGTCTTTTGTTCTTTGTTATTATCTTTTCTATAAAATAAAAAAAGATAATATTTATTAGGTAAGATTGGATTAGATAAAGCATATCAAGAAAATAAAATAAAAGGAAATAAAGATAAAAAAAAAGAATTAAAAAAATGGGTTGGGCTTAGAATTAGTTAAAAGAGAATATGACAAAACCTTAAATTATATCGTTCCCTTTCCTCTCCCTCAATTTTCCCTCTGGCAAAACTGTTGTATTTTCTCCTCCCTCTCTAGCACACGCATCCAACGTCAGTCTGGTAAGTTACAAATAAATTTTGGTTTGGTAATCCTTATACTTGGTGTTAAATTTTATCAATTGAATCTTATCGTTTTTTTTTATTTTAGTTAATTTTTGGGAAATTGATTTAGTCTGAGCTTGTAAATTTCGTAAATTGAGCCAACAATTATTTTGGATCGCTATTGAGGTAAGTGGCTCTGCTTTCGGAATACCATACGGCTAGGTTGAAATTTTTATGTGATGTTTTGAATGACTATGTGATGATTGCTGTTTGTGAATTGAATGTTATGTGAAATTTTTGTGCTGCATTATATTACAGAATGTTTAGTTATGAGACCTCATGCATGAATGTGAAATTGTTCATATATATATATAAAGGTTGTGGCAATCATCCTATTGTAGTGCACAGACTAGACTGAAATTGAGGACCTAGGTGGGTGAGACTTGGCTCTGCTGACTGGCATCAATTTGGGCAGAGTCCCCTAGGAAACCCACCTATGTACTCTAATGGGGTGGGTATCATCTGTGTAGGGTTGGGTTAATTGTTCACTTTGACCAAATAGAAAGGAAAGGAAAGTAAAAGAAAAGAAAAGGAACATGAAAAGAATTTGATTCAGTAAATATTTAGGTCCCACATGTCATGTTGTATGCATGTCTGACCCTGTTAGCTGGGTTATTTACTGGATATTTTTAATATTCACCCCTTTTCCTTTTTTTTTTAAGTGAAAGGTGTGTGACAAGGATGTCTGCAAGTTGTGTCATGGGTTTTCGCTTCTGTTTAGTTTCATGTTTTTTTCTTATTTGCATTAAGAGTTATTTATCTTAATATTATGTTTTATGTAAACTATTTATGGGATCTCAAATAAAGTTTTTTTTTAACATTTTATTTTATAAAGTTATGTTATGAGATTGTATTTTATTTTATTTATTATCATGCTTTTAAAATATTGAAAGCATGTATATAGTAACGTCTCTTAGAAGTTTAAGTCTCAAAAAGTCGGGTCGTTACATTTGTTGTCTCACTCCAAGAAACGGAGCTTTCAGCGACACATTTTTAGCGACATATTATCAATAATGTCACTAAAATATACTTTCAGCGACATTGTCAACATACAGTGTCGCTGAATATTATTTTCAGCGACGTGATGAACTATATGTCGCTAAAAGTAATTTTCACTGAAATTATATGTCTTGACTATTTCTCTTGTAGTGTTGCAACTTTGTTTATTTTATAAATGATTTAATAGTTGTTTGGATTATAAACTATGATTTTGGAGTTCTAATAGATTATTTTTTGTTGATTGGTTTAGTGTTGTTCACTACGTTTTTCATTATTTAGTAAGTTGGTGTGTAGTTTAGTAGGTCAAAAAACTCTTTTGATTATATTTTCATGTTAAATAAGTTGTGTTGTTAATTTTTTACAGGATATACTATGTCATCAAAAGCGGCTGTGCTGGATCATTCAGAAGAAGAACTTCGTGCACAAAACAAGATGTTTTCTTTTGTTATATGTAATTGAATCAATTATAAGACAAATTGTTATTTGTAGCTAGAAAGTACTTTTTTGTTATAATAGGATGTTACACATTTGGAGAATCTATCTTATGTATTTTTTACTATTAAAAATACTTTTCAGCGACGTTTTATATATTTGTAGTTTTAAAACACAAAAATTGAGCAAAATAGAAGGCGAAATTGGAAAGAAAACAGGATATTGCCTATTCTTGAACTAGTTTTCAGTGACATTCAATTTTGTTGCTGAAAATTTCATTTTTTTCAGCGACAGTGGAAGATGTTGCTGAAACTTTAAACGACGAGTTATATGCGACGTCCTTAGCGACGAACAAGGTCTCGTCGCTGAAACTTTTAGCAACAAAATTGGGTTTTCAGCAACATTTTACGTGTCTCTAAAACTCATTTTTCTTGTAGTGTCTCTTTATTTTCATTTCATACGTTACGGTTATATATATGTGATATTTTTTTCGATAAATTATTGTACCAATATTTGTTTTCTTCTCTATAAATCCTATACTTTTTGAAATTCGATTGTTCTTAATTTATATAATTTTTCATTTAAATTTTACGGAGTTTAAGGAATTCAACAAAACTCTTAAAAATTGGTATTTAATACATAAATTTTTATTGTATATAGATTTTTGAAATTGGATTGTTCTTAATTTATATTTTACAGAGTTTAAGGAATTCAACAAAACTCTTTAAAAGTGGTATTTAATATATAATTTTTTATTGTATATAAAAACATTTTTTTCATTTAAAATAAACAATTTAGACTTAATATAATTTTTATACAGACTAGTTAGATTCACGTGCAATGCACATGGATAAGAAATTTTGGAATGGTGAAACTTTACCTTTTGAATGAATATATATATATATAAAACTAAGAATTCTTAAAAAAATATTGATAAAAGTAATTACATAATAATTAGAATATTATTATATAACAAATAAATAAAAGTTAGAAAATATTTTTTTAAGACAATTATTTTAGATTAAGTAATTATTTAATATAATTATTGATTTTCTAACACAAAAATGTATACAGGTCAAAATTTGTAATTAAGTGAAACATACATAGACAACTCAAAAATATGTTCATATTATACAATAAAGTTTTTTCTTCATCCATTAAAAAGTAGTTTTTCATTTTTAAATCATGTGAATCATGGAGTTGTTATTAAATGATTGAATGAGGTAATTCTATTTTTTTATTCTATAGATTTATTGCATTATCCGTTTAAATATAAGGTATCAGTTTTTTGGTGATGTACGCGCTTTTTAATAAATGAAAAGATCTTTCACGAAGGAATATGATCTAAAAACTTATTTAATAACTTTTGAATATGAAAATAAAATACTTATCTTTTAGACCAATGCAAACCAAAGGAAATTGAACCGAAGCACCCTTAGCCATTTAAAATAGGACATTAGAGGCTCAAGTCCATATATATATATAATTGATCAACAATTAGAAAAAGTAAACCTCCAATCATGCATATATGATGCCAACGTAGCCTTCATCGTCACTGATGGAGGTCTCAAATTTTCACATCTCTCATTACTTTAATTTTTTTTTTTTTATCATTATCAATCACTTGCACCACCTGTTTTTGTCCAAGCCACACAATTCTTAAGGAAGTTTTACAGTGTCTCGAACATGAGTTTTGGGCAAAATAAAAAAATACATAGGTTTATTTTCTTTTATAGGTGGTTTGCAATCATACCTATACGTGGATGGATGAATCGTTGCTTTATCGAACAATCGCATCTCTTTTAGATTAATTTTTCTCAACAAACATTTTAATAGTCGTGTCCCGTAAGAGTTTCAGGGATAAAATGGGTATATGTTAAAAAATGGGGGACAAAAATGGAAGGCAAAAATCTTCAGTTAGGGAAGGTCCTTCCCTATTTTGACCACCCCTATTGTGGCGGTCCATATAGACTCGGATTGTCAGTTTCTTCTCCAATGGCCCCACACAATTCGAAGTTTTACACTTTCTCAAACATGAATTTTGGGCAAAATAAAAGAATACATAGGTTTCTTTTATAGGTGGTTTGCAATCACACCTATACGTGGATGAATGCATCGTCGCTTTACCAAACAGCCATGTCTTTTAGATTAATTTATATCAACAGACATCTTCGAATAGTCATGTCCCTTAGGAGTTTTAGGGATAAAACGGGTATGTATTAAAAAGTGGGGGCCAAAAATGGAACGCAAAGATTCTTCTCTGTAGCCCCGTTTATAGTAAGTATAGATACCTTGCAGGTCATATATATATTTTTAATAATTTAAATCTATCTCTCAAATATTGGTAAGAATGAAAATAATTATCCTCATTAAGTTTAATTCTCTTTCTTCTAAAGATGTATAAAAAAAATCAAATAATGCTTCTATTTACCAAACTTGTTAATTATGAGTTTGTTCTACCAGTTTTTAGAGTTGTGTGATCTGGTTAATAGGTTCTGAAATTTAACAATAATGTCTAGTAGATCTTCGAACTTTCAATTTTAAATCCAATAGAGTGTCCAAATTTTTAATAGGTTTATTATATCATAACCTATTATACTATTTTTAAAGTTAAATGGCCTAATAAACACAAAATTAAAAGTTTAAAAGCCTATTTGAGATTTTTTAAAAATTAGGAATAATATCAAACAGAAACATATATATATATATATGTAAGTATGTTCAAAATTATTTTTATACAGATTTAAATCCCCACATAAAGTTATAGACATGTCACTGTATCATGTAAGAACCGAACCAAAATTTAAACCACACGTATAACTATATAAATGTAACTTATCTCTTACATTTACTTTATCCTAAAGTCGGGAGAGAGAAGCTAGTTAGTTCGATCTTGAATTTAATTTCCTTATTTAATGTTTATGATTGAATCTTAATAAGAAAATAAGTGAAATTAACAAATATGTTACAAGAACTAAAAAAGAAGTGAACTGAAAGGAAGAGGGGTGGATATGGATTGAGAGAAGAAAGTCCGTCTCTTCCCACTCAAGATTGTAAACCACGTTAATTATTAAAAAAGAAAAAAGAAAAAAGAAAATAGAAGTTGGGCATAACTTCTCTCCGTTTATATTACTAAATTTTACTTACTTAATTGCTAAGTTAGTTTAATTTGGATAACTTGAATTTTAATTATTAAAACAATTCCTTACCCAATGGTTTTAGTTGATTTTGATAAATTTCAAATTTTAAGTATTACTATTAATCAACTATAATACCTATTCGAAGTAAAAAAAAAACTTATAATACCTATTCGAAACTCAATTTTAATATTTTTTTCCTCCAATTACACACCAAATAAATTTTAAACCACTATATTTTCATTAATTTTGTTTTGTCGAAAATTTCTAAAAATTTAAAAATTGTCCAATCCAAAAACATCTCTAAAACTTAAAAGAACCTCAAAACAAAATGGAACGATGTCTAATTCATTTATATAACTACGCACCAGCTCAAGATATGTAATTAAAATATTAAAAATGACATATTTTTGTTAAGAAGTTGAAAAGATAATAAACCTAATAATGGCTAATAATATAAGTTTGGTACTCTTGTTATCAATTTGTTTAGAGATGGAATCTCATGAATATTGATATAGCTTCAGAGCCTAATAAACTCGAATGAGTATCTGGTCCAAAAATGAGATCTGAAAAACCACCATCTTGAGGTAGCATATAAATAATCCCACATTGAAAATTGATTTTGAGATGGAATCTCATGAATATTTTTATATATATATTGGCAAACGTATTGATTAATGTTTAAAATTTCGATGTTGAAGTGACAATAAGAATATCAATAAAATGTAAATGTCAATGAATATATTTATGGAAAAAAATCATAAGTTTCATAAAATTTATAAAAAAATTTAACTAATAAACAAACATTTTAAACTTTCTAAACAAATTAAAATTCTTATTATCAATATTTTTTTCTATATTTGTGACCTTTGTTGCTATTTTATTGTGTTTCATCAAATTTCTTATGATATAATAAAAATGTCTATTCACCTTTTGAGAATTTAATACCCTATTTTATAATACATGCCAACATGAAATATTGTCGACAATTTTAACTTATTCCCCAATATTATATCTCTATATTTAAATGTCTCCTCATTTGAATTTGGATCTTATAAAGCAAAGAAATATTATTGTAAAATTCCAAAGGGATGGTTGAAGAAATTTCTGTTGTTGAAATGTTAAGTACTAACAACAGTACTTTAAATCCAAGTCCATCCATCTATAAATAGAGTTGAACTAATGACAAGATTTGCATCAAATACATAAACTTGGTGTTCTCTCAATATACAAATAATTAACTATGAAGGGTTTTATTGGGTTTTCTTCTTCGGCCATCTTCCTCCTTGTTTTACAGGCAGCAATCTTTGTTTCTTGTTATGATCCCAGCCCTCTTCAAGACTTCTGTGTAGCAATTGATGAACCCATGGACTACAAATCTGCTGGTAACTTCTAACCATATTGATATCTTTCATGTTATTGTTTCTTGTCTCTTGTTCTCATTGTGAATCACTGTCGAATTAAAAAACTTCAACTTTCTTTTTCTTTTTCTTTTTCTTTTTGTTCAGGAGGGTGGGAGGAAATGGTATTGTACAAATTTTAACTATTGTCATACAAAAATATATCTAAGGGCAGTAATTATATTGATAATGATAATAATAGTGTGATATCTACCGAAATATGCTAGAATTGGGCCTTTGTTATTAAACTACGACAAAGGTAATTTTTTCCCATTTACTTGAAACCTCACGTAAATGTGCATTTCATCTTCATGTGTACAAATGTATAAAACATAAGACCACGAATGCATAATTGGTTTCCACCTACATTCACACATAAATCTAAAGAACCAATCTTATTCGAATCTTATCAAACAGAGCCTTATTTATGTATTTATTATTTCACCTTTTTTATCTTTTGTTTTTGGTGGAATTCAGTGTTTGTGAATGGGAAGTTCTGCAAGGACCCAAAGCTTGTGAAAGCTGAAGACTTTGTTTTTCGAGGACTTAACATTCCTGGAAACACAATGAACAAACAGGGCTCCAATGTGACTCTAGTAAATGTTGACCTACTCCCTGGACTCAACACTCTTGGCATCTCTTTGGCTCGGCTGGACTATGCTCCATATGGGCTTAACCCACCCCACACCCACCCACGAGGCACTGAAATTCTCGTTGTCGTCGAAGGCACTCTCCTCGTCGGTTTTGTGACCTCCAACCCCAACAAACTCTTCACCAAAGTGCTTCACAAAGGAGATGTGTTTGTGTTTCCCATTGGTCTCATCCACTTCCAGTTCAATGTTGGTCATGGCCCAGCTCTTGCCTTCGCTGGACTCAGCAGCCAAAACCCAGGTGTTATCACCATTGCTAATGCTGTGTTTGGATCTGATCCTCCAATCTCCATTGATGTTCTTATGAAGGCCTTCCAAGTTGACAAGCACGTCATTGATGCTCTTCAAAAGCAATTTAAAGATTGAGAGGAAGAAGAGTTACAAATGTATGTATCTCTTGGAACGGGTGTATGTTCTTGAACTTTCATGAAACTATATAATATATATCGAAATAAAGAAAGGGTCTTTACCCCTATTATAAAATAAAATAAAAGTTTATATCCACTCTTCAAGGGAGTTTGCAAGTGTGTTCTCAAATTTCCAATTCTACAGTAAGGGTTAGCTCTTGAGTCCGAAAAAGAGCATTGTAACGGTTTGATCCTGAATCGTGGAAAAGATGGGGTTTGTTATTGCTCGTGGAGAAAGAACATTGTACCGGTTGGACTCTAAGCCATGGAAAAAGTCGTTTTCTTCAATAGAATATTCAAGAGGAGCTTGGGGAGTGGAGTAGACAGTTTTGCTGAACCAATATAACTTTCGGTGTCATTTTCTTTAACCATTTTCTATTTAATTTTTGCAATTAATTTTCGTTATCATAATTTGCATAAATTAATTGCACTAATTTGTTCTTCATGTTTATGGTGAATCCCTACGTTATAATTAATTAATTAGGGTGCTTGAAATATATCTCTAATTCATTGAATAATTTTGTGTTAAAATTATTTGTTCATAAAAAATATTCCGTGAGGTAACCTCTTCAAATGAGGTCTTCTATTTCTTCTTTGAGGTCGAGACAGTCATGTGTCGTGTGGCCATGATCTCTATGTAATAAACAATACCTTCCTCTACTCCTTTTACTGGATGATGCTTTTACCCTGTCAGGTCACTTGAGTAGTCTCTCGTCTTTGATTTCCATCAAAACCTGTTCGAGTGAGACCATTATTGAAGTGTATTTTTCAAATTTTCATTGAGGATCCTGCTGGACTAGTCGACCATGTCCACTATCTAACCTCTCCTAGCTTGATCCATGTCGGTTTTCTCCAGGCCTCTCTCTCTTTGCGTTATAATCCGCCCGTTCTCGTTCAGGGTCACGCCCTGAGTGAATTAATTCTCCAGCACTCATGTACTTCTGGGCTCGGCTTAAAGCCTCCGAGAAAGTGTTTGGAATTCTCTTCCTAAAAGAAAATAAAAGTGCCTGGAGTTCTCTTCCTAAAATAAAATACCAATCGCTCATCTTTCACATCGGATACAAAGGCCAGCAGTGCCACTACATCTGTCAGACCATCCACTTGTAGCTTCTCTTCATTGAACCGAGCTACATAGTCTTTGAGGCTACTGTCGCCTTTTGCTTGATAGTCAGTAGGTATGCTACTGGTTTGCTTCTAATCCGTCCTCCGACAAATTGGGTGACAAATGCCCTCGCCAATTCCTTGAAGCTTGAAATCAACTTTCTTTTCAACGGTCAAAACCAGACGCGTGCCGAGCCAGCCAGAGTGAAAGAAAACACTCTACATCTAAAGGATTCCGTTATGTCGTAAATATCTGTCCATTCTCGGTATGCATCGAGGTGATCAATGGGATATGTCGAACTGTCGTTTTGTGTGATGGTAGGTAGCTTGAACTTCGGAGGAGCTTTTTCCTTCATTATTTTCTCCGTAAAGGGAGAGTCTACCTGGTCTATCAGTTCCTTGAGACCAAATTTCTTGTCTTGGTGTCCTCCTCATTGTATCTCTGATCGCACGGTTCGACTGGATGGTTTTCTTCTGTCGACAGTAGTATGCCCGAGGCCGGCTCGATCAACTGGGTTGCTCTTGTTTTCGTTGGGCGCGACAGACCTCTATTGTCGTACAGCTGCGTGTCGAGCTGACCGACCGAGGATGTTGGTTCGGGGTTTGTCGTTTCCTTTTATCTTCAGTTTGCTCCGTGCATAGCTAGTTTTCTCCCCAACTCCTTCAATCATCGGAGCTTTACCCTTTTGTGGATCGCGAACAAGCGCTGGTTGTTCCACCTTATGTTGCTCGAGCTTTTGCAGAAGCAGGGACATGCTCTGGTGCATTCCTTCAACCTTCTTTTCTAATGCGGGTACAGAGAGTAGGGTTTTTAGGCATACCTCTAAGGTTTAGCTTACCGTCGTATTTATAGAGGTCGAATCCTAATCCCTTCAGGATTTACATCAGTCGAACCCTAATCCCTTTAGGGTTTACCTAAGTTAAATCCTTATGCACTCAGGAGATCTTAAACGGAGTGGACATCATGCTGCATTCAGGACGAGGCCAAGTCGACTCGGACCGAGCTTGCACGGGGGTTGGGTCACACTGGAGAGCACTGATCGACGCTGACCCCGGGTCGGTTATGGTCGGCCTGCGCCACTAGACCCTGACCCACTTACCTCTCTTCAGGTCCGCTGCTTCTTCGGTTCTCTTTCCTCTCTTCGGTTGTTTAGTTTGATATATATTTTCTCCCTATATATATATAACAAGTCTCGTAGGCTTTTTGGTGGAGATTTGAACATACGACATTTTGGTTGAGGATATACATGGAGATAATTGTCCTCATCTATATACCATGGGTCAATCTCTTCTCTAACCAATGTGAGACTTTGTTTATCCTCCTTGAAATTCCAACAATCCTCCCCTAGAACGAGATACCACTTGTATCTTGCTGGAATATAGTTATTCATCTGTTTACAATCCTCACCTCGAACAAATTACCACTAAGCCTCCCCTCAATTAGTCATCCATCCGTCCAATTTCTATCCAAAACCAACTCATCTTCTCTGGAGCACACTGCTTATCTGCTGTCGATAGAGTTCAACCATGGATCTTACCATGACTACATCTTCCAAGGCTCACCAAGCTTCTTTATTTGGCACCCAAAAATTCTCAATCACACATCACATTGTAGAGCTATAAGTTTATACAAGTCATTAGCTTTATTTTAGAAAAGGCTAATGGAATTTTAATACAGGTAAATAGTATTTTTTGGGGGATTTTTTTAAAACTTCAAGTGGGTAACTTCAGTTTTAAAAATATTCGTGTCAAAATATGTAATTGCAAATATAATGTATAAAAAAATACCTTTCATTCATTAACTTAAATAGTGTTAATTAGTATAAATTTTAACATATGCTATGGTATGTAGTCAATAATCAAAATGACTCAATTGAGAATATGGATATTTCAGAAGAAATCTTAAACATGACTACTCATAAACATACTGAGAAAGATCAAGTATCTGAGGATAATAATGACATATCAATAAACTATGTCATGATGGGACAAAGAGGGTGTAGATACCGTATTTGGTCCGGCTTATTATATTTTATATTTATTTTGTTATTATTATTTAATTAAGTTTGATTTTAATGGTTTTTGTTAAAAATAACATCATTTTAGTTTATTATTAGTTTTAAGATAAAATTTAAATTAACTTAAACTAAAAAATGTTAGATTTATTTTGAAAATTGGTCTGGATAAGATTCTGTTTCAAAAGAATTTGTTTTATAATCAAAATAATAAATAAATAAATAAATAAAGATTTACGTTTAAATAAAGAATGTGTTTTAAATACAAAGATTTTTTTTAATTTTAAAAAAGGGAAATAAGTTTTCAAGTTTGTTATCTTTTCTCTCTGTCAAAATGTTACGTGGCTTTCTTCTCCCCCTATTTTCTCTAAGCTTTTTTGACTACAATATTACCGTTGGATTCTTTTTCCTGGTATTTAAGGAGGAGAAGCAGTACAGAGAACAKGGACACACCRGTAGAAAACAAACARCAAAAATTAGAGTTTATTACTTTTTCTCTCTCTTCAAAGACCCATTTTCCTTTTCCTTTTTATTTTTTCTTTGCTCTCTTTGCCCTCTTTCTCTCTCTMGAACTCATCTTCTTCCTTGGTCTTCTTCCTCCTTCCCACACTCAAACCCCTCTCCCAAATTCACATCCCGACGAGTATATCCYAGGCACCRGCGACCCATCAACTTCCCAYGGCRGCAACGTGRGTTGCAGGTTGTGTAACTGCAGCTCCTCTCAAAACCCCGACGGCCGGTGACGCCTTGACGCGAGCTATTCCTCCGGCGACACCAGATCTACACCACCCACGAAAGGCGACACATTCCTGGTAGGTGACGAGCGACGGCGCAATCCCCCGGCGACGACCCTTGCCGGCCCATTTTGGCGACACCCGTAGCTTCCGACGATCGAGACTCCGGTAGCACGACGGCAAAGCCTCCGACACCGGCAGCCCTATCGGCGGCATAGAAAACCAGAGAACCCCGACACCGGCACGATAGGACTTCGGCACAGCCGTTCATCTTTTGGGCTACCCATTTTCTGGCTAAAGTGGGTTTTGAAAGAGAAATCCTTTTTCAAGAAAGGGAAAGATTTTATTTTAAATAAGGTATATAAAAGATGATTTTATTTTAAGTTTTAAACTTGTTTATTAAAATGCAAATAAAGCACAAAAATAAAAGGTCTTTTAAAAATAAACCGAAAGTTTTTTAAATAAATTTCTTAAAAAAGATAGAAGAGTAAATTTTTTTTTTTTAATTTTTTTTAAATGTAACAAGGTGAATTTTAAAATAAAAGTTTATTCTAAAGTTTTATTTTTGTTTTGTTTTGTTTTTTTTTTCTTTCTAAATTTCTTTTTGAATGATGGCGAAAGAACTTGTTTTGGTTTTTTTTCTTCAAATAAATGTCTTTAAATTAGTAAATGAGTAAAAATAATTTTTTTTTTCAAGAAAAGTCTTAAAATTAAAATATCTAAAAGGTAAGGTTTTTTTAAAAAATAGGACTATGTTTTAAAACAAAAATAGATTTTTTTTAAATTAAATTTTGTTTTAAGATAAAATGAATTTAATTTCAAATGGTTTGAAAATTGTTTATCTTTAAAAGGATTTCATTAAAAAAATGTTTAAAATAAAATTTTTTAAAAAAATAGAAGATTTGTATTTTAAAAAAGAAAACTTAATTTATATCTTTAGGTGTTGGCATAATGACAATACACTTGTTTGTTATCATTTACAATCCAAGTTCAAGTCCTTTTATGCCCCTTAATTTTTATTATTTTTTTAATTTTTCATTTTACTAAATAATCATTTCAAAAACTCCAATGACGAGAATTGGAATCTTCCAGTATTCTCGAGGTGCTTAATTTTTCTAATGGCCTTCGTGCCAGTCATACCTATTAATTCATATCTTATTATAAAATGTGAATTAATATAATACGAGACATTTAAAATAAAATAAAAAAATTTTTCTTTGGACCAAATAAAATAACGGGATAATTTTTGACAAAATGTGGTACCGTTTTCGAACGGGTGTCGTAGGGTGCTAACACCTTCCCTACGCTCAGTCGACTCCCGAACCAACAATCTGTTTTCGCAGACCTTGTTTTTATTTTTAGGTGACCAATCACACCTCGTAGATGATTGGTGGCGACTCCAAACCCTTATCTCGAAAGAGATCCTTCAGGGGATGACGTCGGCCGCTCCGCGTCGCGATGACGTTGCGACAGCTTGGCGACTCCACTAGGGACTTTAGAGAGTCAAGCCATTATTTTTGTCAGTTACTATCCATTATAAAATATTTTGATTCATTCTTTTTTTTATTGCACATTTTGTGTTTTAATTATTTGTTTTTGTAAGTTTGCATTATTCATGAATATCACACAAATTCACAAGCTTCCTACTCGGGCATTACCTTTAGGATTAGATCGGAGACTGAGTAGTGTGACCTTCGTGGAATTTCGGTTCCCGTGCAGGCACATGAAATCCTCCACTCAAGTCGGCCATATTGCCAAAGCATATGGAAGATTTGAGGGCCATTATTCTATAGGATGCATTAGTACATAACTGCACACCATATTCATATTGCATCTTATGTGGGTTGTTATGTCATTCATGACATTTTGTCTTTTAGGGTTGATTGTGAGTTTTAACCATAAGGTTTTAAATGAACCACTTTTTTAAAAAAATAAAGGAAAAGAATAAAAAAATCATTTACCTTACTTCTTCCTGTCTATTTGTTTAAGTTTTCGGTAGAAGTGTTGCCTTTCAAAAGGGTTATAAATGTCCCTGTTGTAGGCACATAAACACTTTCAAACTTATTTACTCACTTAGGAGTTAAGTTTTAACCCTAGAATTAAATGTCATGCATATTCATGTCTCTCCCTTGGGTTGAGTTAGAATCTTGCATGCATTTACATACACTAATAATTCCATGAAATATTGCTTTAAAAAACAAATAATGACATGAAATATGCATCATATCATTACGGAACTTTGGAGCATATTTAAATACGTTTTTTTTCTTCCTGTAAGAAAAGTTAAACTAAAAACCCCTATCATAAACTAAAAGAATATATCTTGCATTCATCATTCTGCATGTCGTCCATAAATTAAATAAAAAAAAACATCTATCGTTCCATGCATGCGTCAGTTCACGTGTTGATAATAATTTCAAAAAAAGTTTCCCCTAATTTGTGATCTAACATTTGCATAACATCATCTAGAGAAAAATTAAAGTCATACATTCATTCACGCATCACTCATATGATGTCATCGGTTGAAAAACAAAAAAACAGAAACAATTTTTTTTTTAAATGCTCGCGATAAAAAGGAAATTACATGTTTTGAAGTTTCTCAATAATATTTTTAATATGGTCTACTTTTATCATTCTTGTTAGTTGAGACTTTAGTAAGAATCAAACAATCATTGTAAGTCACTTGGAGGAAACGGGAAAAAACTGGAAAAATAATCAAAAAAAAATTGAAAAATGAAAAATTTGTGTGAATGCCTTCAAGGTCCTCAATGAGATATAATTTTACCAAGCTTTGTTCTCAGGCTAAACCCTAACTCAAAGTAGCTTTATGTTGGCCTTCGTATTTCTTCTCATGTGCGAACCAGTAAACCACCAAATTTCATACTGGGGCAAGCATGCCTATTGAGGTGAGATACCAAAATTACTCACTCCCTGTAAAACCTTGAGCTTGGCCTGCTTTAAGCATAATCTACCTTGAGCCTAGCCTACCGATATGTGGTAAATATAGTCAACATTGAGAGTTGACCATTTACTGCAAAAAAAAAATCATTTGCTGAGCCCGTCACATACAATTTTTGTAAGGAATATCAATATTTACCTACTTACCATAAAGGTCTTTTACCAAACCTATCACATCTAATTGCGTGGTAAATATCCAAAATTATCCACATGTTACCCTAAGAACTTTGAAGGTAATAAAATAACATTGGGATCTTATGATTGACCGCTTCATGAATTTGTACTTGTACTTGCTCAAAATTTCCCTACTATGACTTCATTCTTTCACTTTCTATTGTTCTTCTATCTTAATCCTGCATGTACTTTCTTCTTTTGAGCAAAAGTGATTCCAAGACCGAGGATAGTGATTTTGAGAATTAGGAAGTTAGCAACCTGACAAATAGTCTCAAGATCTCAGTTTGATAAGTTTCGTTTGAGAACAGTTTTTACTGGAGCAGTAGCAAATACATAATTT
>NW_019104572.1:226162-239962 GCF_001995035.1 Momordica charantia
TTCGTGCCACTCATACCTATTAATTCATATCTTATTACAAAATGTGAATTAATATAATATGAGACATTTAAAATAAAATAAAAACATTTTTCTTTGGACCAAATAAAATAACGGGATAATTTTTGACAAAATGTGGTACCGTTTTCAAATGGGTGTCGTAGGGTGCTAGCACCTTCCCTACGCTCAGTCGACTCCCGAACCAACAATCTGTTTTCGCAGACCTTGTTTTTATTTTTAGGTAACCAATCACACCTCATAGATGATTGGTGGCGACTCCAAACCCTTATCTCGAAAGAGACCCTTCAACGGATGACGTCGGCGGCTCCGCGTCGCGATGACGTTGCGACAGATGGAACCGAAGTAATGTAGTTATTGATAAAAATTTTACTTATAATGTTGTTATTGACATTTTATCCGAAAGTGAGGATTCTGAACCAAAATCTATCAAAGAATGTCAACAAAGAAAGGATTGGCTTAAGTGGAAAAAAGCAATCCAGACAGAATTAAACTCACCTTCAAAACGTCAAGTCTTTGGACCAGTAGTCCGAACACTAAAAGATGTTAAGCTTGTAGGATACAAATGTGTATTTGTAAGAAAAAGAAATAAAAATAATGAGGTCACAAGATATAAAGTAAGACTAGTTACACAAGGTTTTTCGCAAAGACTTGGTATTGTTTATGAGGAGACATATTCGTCGGTAGTGGATGCGATTACATTGAGATATTTAATTGGTCTGACTGGGTTTGAAAGTCTTGACATGTATCTTATGGATCTAGTCACAACATATTTATATGGATCTCTTGATAATGACATTTATATGAAATTCCCTGAAGGATTTAAGATACCCAAAACATATAATCCAAGTTCTCGGGACTTGTATTCAATAAAGTTACAGATATTAAAACAATCAGGACGAATGTGGTATAATCGCCTTAGTGGATATTTGTTGAAATAAGGATATCAAAATAATCCAATTTGTCCTTGTGTTTTTATAAAGAAATCACAATTGGGATTCGTTATTATAACTGTGTATGTTGATGACTTGAATACAATTGGAACTCCTGAAGAGCTTTCAAAGGCTATTGAATATCTTAAAAAATATTTTGAGATGAAAGATCTCGCAAAAACAAAATTTTGTCTTGGCTTGCAAATTGAGCATTTAACCACTAGTAGAAAGTTGTCTTCCATGACAGTTGTGAACAGTAAAAAAGTTTGGATGAAAAAAAAAACTGTCTTAAATGATGGGAGCCCGTTTTTTACGGGAAAAAACGCTATTTTTCAGATTTTGTAAGTTTTATGACAGTTAAAAACTGTCGCGAAAATCGAAATTTCAATGACAGTGGAAAACTGTCACGAAATGGTGGAGGCGCGATTTTGGAGGAAAAAACGACAATTTACGAAAATTTTCATGCTTTTATGACATTTTATAATTGTCAATGAAAATAAAAAAATTTCAAGTATTCCATGATAATTACCTAGACCATCTTGAGAATGTATGACATACAAAAACAAATGATTTTGAGCGCGTTTCATTTCTGTCGGAAAAATTGCAGCTTTGTTGACGATATTAATTCTTTCGGGATTGTCCGGTCGCATCGAGTATAGATTTATGCTTAATAGTTTCCCCAAATACTCTATGAAACAAGTAGAAAATGATATTTGTTATAGTAGTATGCTTATCCTGCGTAATTGTGCCCTTCCTCTCTTCGGTCCCGAGTTTGAGCCCTATGAATTTAAATTATTTTTTTCAACCCTCTATTAATATATTTTTATAAAAAAAATAATATAAGTTAATTCTAGTTTCACCAAGCATTCCGTAAATAAAATATTTATATTTAAATTATACCCTGATTTTTTTTATTGGAATGAAAGGTAGTCAACTTAATCGAATGGTTAGGAATTAATTTGAATTTAAATTGGAACTAGTTAGGTTCATGAAGTTTTAAATTTTTATAACATAAAATTTTGAAGTTTAGATAGAATTTTTTTTAATTAAATCTTAGTCTTGAGAATTTGTTTTTTTATTAGATTCTTGTCTAAATTTTTAAGAATATTAATAGTAACTTTTTGAAAGAAAATAGAAACCAGTCAATAAAATGAAAAATAAAAACTTAGTAAATATTTCTTTTTGTAAAATATATATATATAATGATAACATATTTAGTTACTTGTGTGAATTGAACGCTCAAGACCACTGAGACTTATGGACACATGTGTACACCAAACACCAACAAAATAAGCTGATTTTATGAAATGTTCAAGTATAATATTAATATAGTAATCATTTTTTCATTGTAGGTAATTGCAATTAAAATAAATTAAATCAAACCACGCCATTTTGCGAACTTCTTCATCTGTTTTCGATGTTCTTCTAAAAAAACCAAAAGTTCATTATCTTCCTCACGCCGTCGTTCAAGATCCGTTACCTAGATGACGCAAATTCACATAATCAATCGCCGACACTACAAGCGATATGAGTTTTTTCCAACGCTTTTATTCTCGACGCTGGGCAAACATCTTTTTCCCGATTAAAGAATAATAGTTGAGACTCTGCCGACTATTGACTAAAATAATCAGGAAAGGAATATATTTTTTACGCTTTTATTATCGACACTGGGTGAAGTTAGTCTTACCGACACTTTTGCCTAATAGTCGAGTAAAATTTCGTTTTTATATATTACCACTCCCGACGACGATTTTTGAAATAGTCGGGAGAGGTTTATATATACCCGACTATTTTATTATATAGGAGCACAAAATTTGTTCTTGATTTTTTTTAATTACCACTCCCGACTATTTTTAGAAAAAAGTCAAATAGTGGACTTTACATCAATATTTTAATAAATTGTTGTGCGCTATTGTTTTTAATTTTTTTTAAATATTACAATTCCCGAAAATTTTCGAAATAGTCGACACATATTAATATTCCTGACCATTTTAAAATAGCATAAGTAATATTTTTATTAAAAATTACAACTCCTGACTCTTTTGAGAAAGAGTCAGAAAAAATGGACTTTCCCAGTAGTTGTCTAGCAATATTGTTTTATTTTTATAAATATTATTCTAAATAGATGGGGAAAATTGAATCTAGCCTATTTAATTTATAAAAGTATACTTTTGTTTTTAAATTAAAAAGTTTTTAAAAATTTTGTCTTTTTAAATAATTATAATTACAAAACTAAAAATTTTTACCATTTTTTCTAAATGAACAATTGGGAAAGGGATTTGAAATCCCTAATCCTCTTTTCTTTTCCCTCCTTGTCTCCTTCTCTTTTTTCCCTCCTTGTCTCCTTCTCTTTCGAAGCCGCCAAGTCAAATGGTCTGTCGTCCGCCGCTTTCGAAAACTGTCCGCTACCGTCGCACTTTCGTCTGCCGTCCAGCGCCATCGCTCCGTTGTACTGCCCATTTCTCACGCTCTTTCCTTCGCCTGCTTCTTCCTTCCTAGGTATTGTCTCAAATCGTTTTCTTCTTAGTTTGGTCTGTTTCTGCTCTACAATTTACGCCCAACTTGCCTCTACTGCCGTCGATGAAACTATGTTGTTTCTGCTATACAATTTCTGCTCTACAATCGTTTTCTTTTTTGTTCTTTGCTTGTTTACCTTATTGATGAAACTATGCTATTTTGTTTTTAATTCATGATAGGTTTTAGTTTATGAAACTTGTGTATATTCAAGGTAGGTGTATTTCAGACCTAGTTTTCGATTTCATACTTCCCTTTTTTTTGAAATTCCAAGTTAGGGCTTTGATTTTGTGTGATGATCCATTAGAGCGTATGAGATCGATTTTCAGTGTTGTTTCTTTGAGATCCTTTTTTTCTTGATTTCATTTATTTGTAAGTTAATTTTAACGTGTTCTGTTGTGGAGGGCCATCATTCATTATTGTGATTAAGCTATTTAGTTAATTGGTTATGGCTGATTGTGAAAAAGCATTGCTTATGTCATTTATTTAATGTCAGGGCCCTATTGGAATTGGTTGCAATTACATGTATCATGTTGAGTAACTTGTCCACTCGTTCTTCTATCTCTCTTATTCTTTCACTCATTTATTGTGTTAAGTCTAGAAATGACTCATGTAACTTGAATATTTGTTATGGATTTTTCTTCATCTTTTTTATGGTAGCACTTGGTTATAGAGTTAACTATGTCTTTTTTATGGTAACACTAAATCATTATAAACTATAACATTCATCAACTACTTTAAATATAGGGACTTAACTATGTCTTGGCCCAGGAATCTAGCTTAACTAATCATGTTAAGTATTTCTAGAATTTGGCTTACCAATTATGTTAAAAGTTCCAACTTCTAGAAATCTAAAATGCGTGTATTTGTCCTGGGTTAATAGTTTCATCTTCTTATGTTGGGAGTCATACAAGACATGTCTTTCTTTTTTCGTCTCTTTTTCTTTATTTGTTTGGTGGTTTGTTTTCATTTTTCTATCTCTCATCGATGGAAAGTTCGTTTCTTATTGAAAAAAGAAAGGTAGGGTTGCAGATGTTTGTTACTGTTGTTATTAATATAGCTTAAGCACAATAATGAATGATGGTCCTTCACAACAGAACACGTTAAAATGAACTTACAAATAAATAGAAACCACAACAGATCTGTTGTTTCTTTGAGGGGTTTTAGTCAGTGTAGCTGGTTTGATCCGATTCTTGTATAGAAATTTGAAAAATATTATCGAACTATTTGGCCTAAGGATATTTTTGGCAGTCCATAATCTTTTTTTCTATCGGTTTTCCACCACTACTAAAACCTTTGCCTATTTCTTAGTTATTCTTACCTATTACCTTGTTATTTTTTTCATGTTAGTTTAGTTCAATTATACCTTATGAGAGTTGTCTAATTGTTAGACTAGCCAAGTTAAATACTCTATTTAGATCTTTGCTAACCTCCATATCTTTGCAAGTTTGTTTGTTTCTAGGAAACTTCTCATTTYAATGACCATTATACGTCATGGTAGTTTCTTTATTGGGATGATCCTCCCTACGATGCCTTTCATTGGATGATCTCCTGCTCTTGCAGTTTGACGACAAGTTTAATCATACTGTCCATATTTGATGCACTTTGAATAAACCTTAAAATTAGTCTCGACCTGTAGTTTCTATCTTTTCTATATTATCATCAGTAAATTGTTTACGTCATCATTTAATAAGTTGCCTAATATTAGGACAATGGACAAATCATGGATGAAAAAAAATAGATTGTCTGAGGATTATGAGTTAGGAGTCGAGTTATTCATTGAATTTGGGTTCCATCATGCAAATGGTTCTAAGGTTATACGTTGTCCCTGCTTGAAATGTGGAAACCGTATAGATAAGGATGCTCAACCATTAGAAATCACTTGTACGAATACGGTATTGATCAGACCTATAGGGTATGTTTCTGGCATGGTGAAGAACATGCACCTAGAACAGATTAGGATAGGTTGAATGGTAAGTTCAATAAGAATCACGAAGATGATAATGATTTGTTCGATGTGATTGACATGGTTCAGACTGTTTATGATGGAATTCACATGTACCGAAATCGTTTGAAAATATGTTTGATAATGCTAAGAACCCATTATACCCTGGATGTAAAAAGTTCACGAAGTTGTCAGCTTTAGTAAGATTATACAACCTGAAAGTACGATATTCATGGACCAATTCCAATTTTTCAGATTTACTATCTGTAATTAGTAACCTCCTACCAGAATTGAATGAAATGCCGAAATCCATGTACGAGGCGAAAAAAACATCGTGTTCTCTGGGTTTGAATTATGAGACAATTGATGCATGTCCTAATAATTGTTGCTTATATAGAAAGGAATACACACGTATGAACCGATGTCCTTATTGTAGTTTGTCTAGGTGGAAATTAAATAAGGATACAACTAAGGAGGAAGAAGGAGTTCCCACAAAGCAGTTGTGGTACTTTTCGATAATTCCAAGATTCATTAGACTATTTAGGAGCTCCGATCATGCTAAGAATTTGGCATGGCACAATAGGAAACTAGATGGGGTTTTGCGACATTCAGCCGACTCTCCCTCTTGGAGGTTAATAGATCACCTTTGGCCGGATTTTGGTTTGGAATCAAGAAATTTATGTTTGGGCCTATCAACGGATGGTGTTAACCCATATGGGGATAGGGACAATAAATATAGTTGTTGGCTATTGATAACTACAATATATAACCTTCCACCATGGTTATGCATGAAGAGGAAGTTCTTGATGTTGACCATGTTAATTTCAGGACCGAAACAACATGGGTACGATATAAATATATATCTAGCTCCGTTGATTGAGAACTTGAAACTTTTGTGGGAAGATGGAGTTCAGTGTTATGATGCGCACAAACAAGAATCGTTTATTCTAAAAGCTGTCTTGTTGTGGACTATTAACGACTTTCCAGTATATGGAAACTTATGTGGATGCACTATGAAGGGTTATAAAGCTTGCCCGATATGTTGCACTAATACTTCTTCAATACGATTGGTTCATGGGAAAAAAATGTGTACATGGGACATAGAAGATTTTTACCAAGATATCATCCATACAAAAAACAAAAAAAAGCATTTAATGGTAAGCAAGAGCGTGCAAATGCTCCGCAACCTTTGTCGAGAGATGCTATTTTTAGAATACTTACTGACATGAACTTCCCAAGGGGCAAGAAAGACGACAATAAGTTGAGTTGGCAAACTGCCAATAGGTATTGGAAGAGAAAATCTGCATTCTTTCAACTCCCATATTGGAATAAGTTGCATGTCAGACATTGTCTGCATGTAATGCATATCGAGAAGAATGTGTGTATGAATATCATGGAAACATTATTGGACATTCCAGGAAAAGGTAAAGATGGAATAAATGCTAGGCTTGACCTGGTTGAGTTGAATATTCGCACTGAACTTGCATCAGTAACGAAAGGGAAAAGAACTTATATACCTCCTGCCTGTCACACATTATCAAGCGAGAAGAAAAGAACTGTATGTAAGACTTTGTATGATGTCAAAGTTCCTGAAGGGTACTCCTCGAACATTCGAAGTTTTGTCTCTTTAGAAGACCTGAAACTCAACCAGTTGAAATCTCATGATTATCATGTTTTGATGCAACAACTACTTCCAATCGCGCTACGCTCAGTTCTACCAAAGCATGTGCGATATACTATTATCAGGTTGTGTTTATTCTTCAACCGAATATGTTCTAAAACTGTGAATGTTGAAGAATTGGATAAATTGTAAGATGATATAGTGGGTATATTATGTCTATTGGAGAAGTACTTCCCACCTTCATTTTTTGATGTAATGGTGCATCTTACTATTCACCTTGTGAGAGAAGTTAAACATTGCGGGCCTGTCTATTTAAGGTGGATGTATCCATTTGAATGATATATGAAAGTATTGAAAGGATATGTGCAAAATAGAAATCGTCCTAAAGGAAGTATTGCACGTCATATATAGTGAAGGAAGCTGTTGAATTTTGCACTGAATTTCTTTCTGGACTAGATGCAGTTGGACTGGGCTCTCGAAACAATGTAGAAGAGAGTCTCCGTGATAGACCTTTTTCAGCTGGATCATACGTAAAGCCGAGTGTTGAACATCTAAAAGAAGCTCATATTTATGTATTGGAGAACACTGAAGAAGTGGAACCATATCGAAGGTATTAAGATTTCAATCTCTTAAGTATATTTCAGTTGAAGATTTTCATAACACTCAACATTTGTTGCAGACAACACATGAAACACTTGAAAGAGGAAAATCCAAGTAGGTCAAATAATATGAAGTGGCTTCAGAATGAACACACCAGAAGCTTCGACAACTGGATACGTGATAAGGTGAACAATGTCCATGATTCAGATATCTTATACACTTGATAGGCATGCAGTATAATCAGATGTGTCTTTTTTTTTCCTTTCCATAGGTGATGAGCGAAATTACAGACGGTAAATGCATTTTGGAAACCTTGCGCTGGATGGCTCATGGGCCTAACCCAGAGGTTAGGATGTATGACGGCTATAGGATGAATGAATGTTCTTATAGCACAAAACAACGTGACAATATTAGAAGTTTTCAAAATAGTCGGGTAAGCTTAGTTGTCACGACAATTCTAGTGTCTAGTGCAAAAGTTAAGAATCCAATAGTTGGAGACATGTCATTCTATGGGGTCATTCAAGAGATATGGGAGATTAGCTACAACACATTTAAACTTCCACTATTTAAATGTGGTTGGGTTGAAAACCACAACGGTGTTAAAACAGATGAACTTGGATTTACACTAGTTGATCTGAATCGTATTGAACACACGTCAGATTCATTCATACTGGCATCACAAGCTAGGCAAGTTTTCTATGTAGAAGATCCAAGTGATGTACAATGGTCAATCGTAGTGACACCCCCACTTAAAGACTTCAGTTACACTTATTCTGAGGATGATCTTGATGATTCTTCGCTGCACTATACTTCAATCTCGAAGGACACACCATCAACTGAAGTTGATGAAAATAGCTCACTATATACAAGAGAAGATTGTTAAGGCACATGGGTTGATATTTAATTATGTATTGAGTACGTATATACAATATTTTATAATTTTTAATTTGTTGTTGTGTAAATCAAATGCTAACACGTGTGAACTGTTGTCTTTTTGTTTTCCGTAGGCAATCGGCTCAAGGGGATATACTAGAAGGCCTTGTTTTAAATTATTTTGTTATCATGCATCACTTTGTTCACATTTAGACTATATTGAGTTCACGTATTCTGTTTACATTTGTTGTTTGCCAATGTAATATTAGTAATATTACTGAGTTTTTATTTTATTGTCTTATTTAATGTTCAATTACTATTATAAGTTATCTTTACATTGAATTCTTTCGGTAGTGCAATTTTCCAAGTAACTAAAGAGAATTTGTACCAGAACGACAGAATGACAGATGTAGGCGAAACCAGCAAGACGAGGAAGAAGTGTGGACCTACGGGGTTGCACGAGATTACACGAATTAGTAGCGAAGGTCACCGGCGGGTTATTAAGTATAACGTGAAAGGGCAACCGATTGGATATAATGTGACGAAATTGAAGACTTTTATTGGAATAAGTGTACGACACCATATTCCCATAATATACGAAACATGGAAATCGGTTCCATCCGAGACGAAGGAGAAAATCTATGACTTGATACAGGTATCTTTATAATTTTTTAACTAGTTATACTTGGTTTACATATGAACACTTATGTTAAACGATTTGTATTGGCCATATAGGATGGATTTGTAGTTGATCATAGAACCAGAAAAAATGTAATTCAAGTGGCTGGGATTGCTTTTAGAAACTTTAAGTACAGGCTCACAAAAAAGTTTATTAAGCTATTCATAAACGATCCAGATAAATTAAAAGCTCCTCCGGAAGACTACTCGCATATTTCGCAAGAACATTGGGAAGTGTTCGTGAAATCTAGATTGACTGAAGACTTTGAGGGACGGATAAGAATATGGATACTTTGAACATCATTTATGTATGTTCTATATCAAAAAATGTAGTACATTGATGCATTAACACCTTTATGCAGAGACAAAGTGAGACGAACAGAGAAAAGTGTAAAAAGCACGTGTATAACCATTGCATGTCGTGGAAGGGTTATGCAAACCTTGCTGAGGAATTGGTACGTTATATATTTATTATAACATTTTAAGCAATACTTATTAACTAAATTTAACTATGTGTGTAGAAAATTGATGCATCACATGAGAGACCATCAGATCGTTGCATCTTATGGAAGAAGGCTCGAACAAATCGCGAGTGGAAGATTGTGCATGGACCGACACAGAAAGTTGTAGAGCGCATAGTAAGTGTTATATTAATGGTTAAGCACGAATAATAATTGTTTGAACTTATATTTGCTGTTACAATTATATGATGATCTCATGATAACGCAAGACTTGGAAGAAGAGAACGTAGACAGAGATGGGGATTTGTTATCCATCGCACTAGGCAGTCGGGATCGGCCCGGACTTGTTAGAGCAGTAGGTCGGGACATAACAAAAACCCAGTACTTCCATAATCCAACCAAACACTCACCGCCCCCAGTAAGAAAGAAAAAGGTGGACATCGAAGAGTATTATTGAATGACAGCTCTTGTGAAACAACTTCAAGCGAAACTGAAGAAGCATGAAACAGGTTCCCCAAAATCAAAACATGGAACGCCGGCTAAGAAGACTCCAAAAAAATCTCCTAAACCGAAGCGTACCACACCATCTAAAAATGCTCCAAAGAAACCTCCTCGGTCGAAGCATACCACACCATTTAAAAATGCTTCAAAGAAATCTTCTTAGTCAAAGCGTATCACACTATCTAAAAACGCTTCAAAAAAATCTCCTCAATCAAAGCTTGGTACTTTATCGAAGCATGAGCGAGATGAAAATGTTTTAAAAAAATGAGAATATAGATGAGGTAAATGTTTATGTTTACCAAGTTTTCTTATAAGAAATGTAATACACGTAGTTACCAATACTTAAATGATGTTACTTTATGTGTCCACTTGAAGATATTGGACAGGGAAGAAACTTTGGAGTTCAAGGTAAGTGTTCACTAGCTTTTCAATTTAAAGAAACAAGAAATATAACATTGTTAACTGCTTATAAATATTGTTTTCGATACAGGAGGGAACTCATTGTCGTCTGGCACTTGGGTCCATCGATAATGTTGTCGCTACGGGCACTATATTTGAATCTGGGAGGAATGATGGAAATGTGAAAGTGTCCATAGACGTGGTGGTTGATGACGACTCTCGACTTCCAATTCCGACGCATGGAGGAAATGATATTCTCTCGCAAGAAATAGGTTCACATATATTATGGCCACAAGGTCTAGTCATATCCGATAAAGAAAAGGTAACATCTCGTAGTTGATTGTAATAATTCATTAGTTCATCGTTAACAACCATATTATCTTGAATCGAAGGAAATAAAACATTAGAGGGAGTTGTTCAGTTTGGCAACTGGAAAATCTCCAACACAACCTGCGCCCGTTAGTCTAACATGTTTAACTCGTGAGATAAACTACCTTGGAAGGGCAATTCAAATGATTATATCGAATGATGTGTTCGGTCATGAACATAAGTTGTTTATCATGGTGGAGGATGTATAGAAGTTGTTTCATATGGAACCGACAACTACTTCGTGCATTGATGCCTACACAACGTAAGCTAATTGCTTTCAAGTTGATTTTCTATTGGTTGTAGAGTACGTTATGTTAATCAATATATTGCTTTATTAAATACTGAACTTTCAACGCCTTTGTGTAGGTTCTTACATAGATCGTTGGGCAATGAAAATGAATAAAGTTCGTACAAGTTTCTGGATGCTGGGGCCACTTCTATAACTAATATGTCTAAAGAAAACCGCGTGCAAGTATTGACTAAAAGATTATCAGAATTGGAGTTGAACCACCTGCTGTTGTTTTCATATCATTCCGAGTAAGTTTTCGTATTGGCCATAGATAAATATTTCGTACGTGCCAATACGTAATTATTAACTTGAATTTGTAGAGATCATTGGACGTTAATAATGATGTCTCCCGCAAAGAATATGACATATTTTCTTGACTTGATAAGAAATCGCCTGATAGACGATATTGTTAGTGTCATCACCATGTAAGTGTACTGCATGCCTCCTCATGTAGTATTGAATATTTCTTAGAATATATAATGATGAAATATCTTATATGAGTCACTTGGTGTAGGGTTGTAAAAAATATACAGAAAAAACCATTTGCTCTGAAGTGTGTACCGATAAAGCGTTTTTCGAGTTCAATTATTTGTCTAGATATATATGTAACTTATTCATTGCAGTGTATTATTTATATGTTATATTCACAATTCCCAAAACAACCGAATGCAGTAGAGTGTAGATACTATGTCATGCGGTTCATGCGTGACATAGTATTCGCTCGTAACACAACAATCCTAAAATGCGTACGTATATAACATAGTGTGAATATTTGAATAATAATATATATTCTCATATTGCATTGTTTTGACTTTGATATAAATATGTATAGATGAAAGAGGCACCGCAGTGTTACACAAATGAGCACTTGGATGTGATTAGGAGGGAGTTGACAGAGTTCATACTCTCGCACATATACTTTTCGTAGTATATGTGCTATCTAACCCAACATTAAAACCAAAGTATAGCAGTTGTTCATATTCTTTTATTTTCAAATATGTACTATTTTCTTGACTGAATTTAAATTGTTGCAATGCTTGTAAAACTATTTGTTGGTAGGAGGTGTGTTTAATGTGCAAAACTTCTTTCACTTTAGTGGCTAAGTCAGTGAGACTATATTGATCACTTTGAAAGAAGGTAGATACCCTTTATATATAACTTATTGTGTCCATCTACTCTTAAAAGTTGCTCTATTCTTGATATAATTTTTTAGTTTAGCTCAATATAATTTTTGAGTTTAGCTCTATCTTTCACAATCCCAATTTCAAGGTTTAATGTATATTAGTGTGCGTCGATGTTTCAATGACCTCCAATAAAATCAACTATGAATATGGATCAAGGTTCAAATCTCGCATCTTGTCTCATTTATTTCTTTTTTATCCATTTGTTTCTTTATTCTTTCCTTGTTAATTTCTTGATGTTTGTTGTTTAAACTTCAATAAGACTATCATTTAATTTCACTAGTAGCAAGTTGGTCTTCCATGACAGTTGTGAACAATAAAAAAGTTTGGATGAAAAAAAAATTGTCATAAATGATGGGGGCACGTTTTTTGCACGAAAAAACGCTATTTTTCAGATTTTGTAAGTTATATGACAGTTAGAAACTGTCGCGAAAATCGAAATTTCAATGACAGTGGAGAACTGTCACGAATGGTGGAGGCACGATTTTGGCGGGAAAAAATGGCACTTTACGAAAATTTTCAGGCTTTTATGACATTTTATAATTGTCAATGAAAATAAAAAAATTTCACATATTTCATGACAATTACCTAGATCATCTTGATAATGTATGACATACAAAAACAAATGATTTTGAGTACGTTTCATTCTTGTCGGAAAAACTGCAACTTCGTTAACGATATTAATTATTTCGGGATTGTCCGGTCGCATCGAGTATAGATTTATGCTTAATAGTTTCCTCAAATACTGCATGAAACAAGTAGAAGATGGTATTTGTTATAGTGGTATATTTGCTTAGCGTAATTGTATCCTTCCTCTCTTCGGTCCCGAGTTTGAGCCCTATGAAATTAAATTATTTTTTCAATCCTCTATTAATATATTTTTATAAAAAAATAATATAAGTTAATTCTAGTTTTACCAAGCATTCCGTAAATAAAATATTCGCATTTAAATTATACCCTGGTTTTTTTATATTGGAATGAAAGGTAATCAACTTAATCGAATGGTTAGGAATTAATTTGAGTTTAAATTGGAACTAGTTAGGTTCATGAAGCTTTAAATCTTTATAACATAAAATTTTGAAGTTTGGATAGAAATTTCCAATATTAAATCTTAGTTTTGAGAATTTGTTTTTTTTTATTAGATTCTTGTCTAAATTTTTAAGAATATTAATGGTAACTTTTTGAAACAAAATAAAAACAAGTCAATAAAATGAAAAATAAAAAGTTAGTAGATATTTCTTTTTCTAAAATATACATATACATATACATATATATACATATACAAATATATATATATAGTGACTTGTGTGAATTGAACGCTGATGTAACGCCCCGAGTCCCTCAGGTTAGTTAGTCTCGAATCAGGAGATTTTTCATTTAATTTTCAAAGTGAATGTTAATTGAATTTATTTACATTTATCG
>NW_019104572.1:258578-292179 GCF_001995035.1 Momordica charantia
AGTGGGGGCCAATGTTGGAGGCGAATCCTGGCCTGCCACGTGTCATGACCGGAAAAGTGAACCGGGTGGACACGCGAACGAAATGTAGAAATTGACTTTAAAACCCTCAGGTCGGCAGTAAGGGTAGGACCTGCAGTGCCGAGCCGACCTGAGGCAAAGTCCGTAACAATGTCTCTTCCGAACCCGACAACACGCCGCAATTTTAGGGTGTGTCAGAATCCCTGTCGGGCCCAGTTTCTATAAATAGAAACCCTTGCCTTAAATGCAAGGTACGCAATCCTAAGTAGACTCGGCAAGTTAGCTCGGACTAGAACTAACTTGCTCATCGGAGTGCTAACTTTGTTTTGCAGGTCTCAAGAGTACTCAGGGAAGGTGTGGGATCGTTGGCCGTAGTTCGTCTCGAACGTACCGATCTAAATTGTATCCGAGCTCATCAATTTCGGGCTCAAACAGTCACAAATAGGTTATTTGTTCACATGTGGAGGAACTGTTGTATCACGGCGATCAATGAAACAGACCATAACCGCCACCTCCTCAAATCATGCTGAAATTCTTGCAATACATGAGACTAATCGAGAATGTGTATGGTTAAGATCAATGACTCAGTGCATTTGTGAGACATGTGGCGTTTGTCTTTTAGTAAAACTCTTCGAACAACATTATATGAAGATAATATAGCATGTGCAGCCCAAATCAAATGAGGGATATATTAAAGGACATATAACAAAGCATATTTCACCCGAGCTTTTCTACATTAATGATCTTGAAGAAAATGAAAACATCATTGTGCAACAAATTTGTTCAAAGGATAACTTCACAAACACATTACCTACAACGACCTTTGAAAAATTGGTGCGCGACATTGGAATACGACAACTCAGTAATCTTAAATGATGTTTCCATAAGGGGGAGCAAGATAGATTGTATTATTTTGGATTTGTTAGATTATATTAAATATGTACTTTTTATCCTTCACTAGAATTTTTTCCCATTGGTTTTTTCCTAGTAAGGTTTTAACAAGACATGTTTCATATATACAATGGGCATCCAAGGGGGAGTACTACAAACATTATAAAAAATAGATGCCCAATCTTAGGTATTAAAATTTGCATTTGCTTATTTTCTCATGATAAATGTGCATGTGTCTAATCCCCAAATGCCCATATGTTCAATCTCTAAATGATCCGTGTGTTTGGTAGATACTCAACCTTAGTGTCCATTCCTTTAAACTTCATGGTTTCTCAATTGCCTATAAATAAGAGTAATGTGTAGCTCATTAATAGACACAATTTGGTGGGAAATTGCATTTGAAAATTTTTGTGTATTTCTTTTATAATTTGATATTTTGTTCATTTGCGTTTTCTCCTATTATCCATGTATTCAGTGTGTTTCGTTCTGTTCTTCAATTTAGTGTCAACTCAAATAATCAGAGCACAAAGAGGACTTTTATATGTAAATATTCTACACAATTTTATGTCTTTGCCTAGACTTATCTCTCGAGGACTGGCCACATCTGACAGACTAATAGGAAACATTTAAAAAATAACGTAATTGCTAACATCAGCGGTTCGGATTTTCACATTAAAAAAAGTCTCCAAATCCGTACTCTTATGCTTCCTTTGTAATTAATTATGTGAAAATTTATATCAACACCAACATACCTCAGCAGACACCTCCTCTTTTTTGAGGCCGGACGTTCAAATTCTCACGCCTCAAATTTATTTCACTAAAACAAATTATAAAAATCTAGAATTGATCTTAACAAAATATTATATATTATATATATATATAAAAGCCTAAAAAATTCAACTCAGGCTAATAGGATGTGAGAGGGCATCTAAAATTTTTTATATATGAATATTGTTTACTGTGTAATCTGTCTCATAGGTATGAAAATTTAAAATGAAAGGGTTGATAATACCAAGAAGATTTCATGTCCCATAAGCATCATTCATATTATAATGTTTAAAGAAAATGTTCCATTAGAGCTATTAACCGTAACTAAAGAAATAATTAATCGTTGTTTCTGGCTTTTGTAAATGAAAATTTTAAGTTCTTAATTTAATGAAATTGTTCGTGGAAATATCATGAAATGTCGATGGATGTTTCTGAAAAAAATTATAAAATAAGAAAAACATAACAAATATATAAAATAAGAAATAAGCATTTACATTTTATTCTTTTTAAATAAATTAAAATTTATTGATATTAATATAATGTGTTTATATTGGTGATATTATTTTATATTTGTTATATTTTATCAATTTTAATGTGATATTATAGAAATGTCAATTCATCTCATTTATAGACATATAAAAATATTTATGCGTGGTTGGAAATTTAATAGGATCACACGGACTGAATTAAATGTGTCTTGTCAAAACTAGGGATATTTGTACAAATTAAAATGGATACCGAGTTAAAAATATAATTGACCGTAAATTATATATACTAATCACTAGTTTTGGTACGGATTCCATTTATTCTTCATATCTATATTGAATATTATTTTTCATATTTATATTACATTATTGGATTGTTATTTTTTTAAGATCTAATTATTATTTTTAAATCAAATTTTGGTTTAAATTTCATTCACGGTATTATCCTATTTTGATCCCTAAACTTTTTAAATATCTATTTTAGATCCTAAACTTTAAAAATTAGTTATTTTAATTAATAATCTTCTCAAAATATCTATTTTAGTTTCATTACTTTTGTTTTGTTTTATATCCATAAGTGTCTGGGCAAGGTTATGAGTATTTCGACTAATCTGACGGGCCAACCGTCTGACCCTACAATATTTGGTGTCGGGAAATACATAGAAATTACTAATTCCTAAGGTTAGGTGACCATCATGGATTTAAACTCATTTCCAACCATAATCCCTTTAAACCAATTTACTTTTAAAGATTAATTATTTTGGTCCTTACCATTATTCTCTTATTTAATATCAATTCATCCTATTGCCACCTCGACCAAATCATATGTGTCCAGACCAAATAAATATATTTAAAGTTCAATTCGTTCTACAATTGATGATACAAAAATAACGACAAAAAGTAAAATATCTCTTATAATAAAAGTAAGAACTAAAACAAATATACATTTTGAAAACTCAATAAACAAAAGTAGAAGCTAATAACCGTGAAAATTAGAAACTAAAATAGAGGTTTTAAATTTTGAAAGATCAAAATTGTATAATCTTAATTAAAAGTTTCGTACATAACAATGTCCATAAGAACTTTTGTCAAACGATGGGGAAAAATGAAATTGTATGAGATTGATATTTTCAAGGGCATTAGTGGCCAGCTTTCCAAGTTAAAAGTAAGACAAAACCAGGAATATGCCTTTAAATTTTATTACTTCGATGTTCACTAGGGTTTCTCTAAGCTATAAATAACAATTCCCACTCTCATTTACAGAAAAAATTAGAATCTTAAAGTAGAAAAATAAAAAGTTAGTTCTGTAAATATATTAATTGTTTTAATTAATGTTCTAAAGTTTTGAATTATGAGAGTAAGGTGTTTCCATTTCTTGAAGGAAGGCTTCTTCGTTGTTACAATCATAATCATATTCCATCAGACTTCTTCTCTTGAGGCATCATCGCAATCACCCAATGATCCATTAGGTCAGAATCTATTTTCGTTTTCTTTCTCTTTTTGTTTCTTATTTTGAGGTGTTCATGATTCGAATTATTTGGTTGAGTTAGCAAACTTTATTGGCTCAATTGTACAAATTTAAGTTGAAATTTTGTTCAATTCAAACATCATACATCTAATTTAATGAAAGACTTAGGTTGGTTTGATTTGAGTAAATTATCTTAGATTTTTTTTTTAAATAATGAAGTAATTAGTTTGCTACACATTTGGTTTTTTGTATATTCAAGCATTGAATTTAATTTTTTAACTCAAATGCATTTCTCATCTTATTTGAAGTTCATATTGAGAAGAAGTTATTCTCCAAAGACTTAGAAAATCTATCCTATATATAAAATGGGCAACTTATCCCTATTTTATCCCTTTAATTTAAATATTTTCATATTTAGTTTTTGGATAATTTTGCCCTTCAATGTAAATTTTTATCTCTCATGCATTCCTTCTCTTGGTCTCCCACGCTACTTCCCAATTTTATTATTATTTTTATTTCTTTCAAAATATTTTATTTTCATCCTTACCGTTCAATTTTCTCAGGTTAATTTTCTCTCTCTAAAAAACTCTTCGAACGTTAGAATACAAATAGTTAAAATATGTATAGTTTCACGTCTTTGTTTCTATAAATTAATTTAAAAAATTATAATTTATTTTTAATTATAATTAATAAGAAATTTTAAAAGTTTCCTAACTTTTTATTTTCAACAATTATATAGAGTGTTTTTGTTACTCTTTATCGCAACTTTTTCTTTATCAAAATTGGAGCTTGTTTTCTTTTTCAATATGTTTTTCTCCTTTGTCTTGTATTTTCCTATATTTTAGGTAGATTGTTTGATTAAACATTTAACTTTTTTAATTATTTTTTTCCCAATGTAATGTTGATAATTGTAATTTTAAAGAATAATTTATTACCTACAATATATAAGTAATTTATTCAAAAAGCTTAAGAGATGACTAGTTGCTGTTTTTTTCTTTTTGTTATTTTCTTTTTCAATGATTCAAATAAAAATCAAAACAAAGTTTTATTTTCTTTTATACATGGTCATGTTTAGGAAAACAAAAGATGAAAAAAATCATGAATATGTGTTTTTTGTTTTAGAAAAAATAGAAGTAATTTAAGTAAAAAGAATTAATTAATTTTTATATTTTTAAACATTAGAACTATGAAATTTTACGTGCACAACACGTTTTTCTTTCTAGTTATATTAAAATGGTAGTAGGATGATAAAAATATAAAAGGAATTGTTTCAATAAAATAGAATTATAAAACCCATAAAAAAAAAAAAAACTTTAGTCTCATAAATTTATAATTCAAATTTTTAAATCTGGGATAAATAAAACGGAGGCAATTACGCCGCCTCTTTCCTTCTTCACTATCATGTCAGAGGAGATTTGTCGTAGGTCAAAATACAAAGGGGAGGGCAAAAGGAAGAATAATAATAAATAAATAAAAACAAACCTCGTTTCATAACCTAAGGTATATCATATCATATCTATACCTCAGATATATTATTGGTGTATATATTAAGACTCATAATCTAATCTCTTTTTCAATGTATATTAAGTCAGTTTTTTTCAATGATTTGGTTGGTTGATTTGAAACATATATATAATTGAGTTATGCTTCGATTGGTATTAAGTCGTTTGAATTGGGTTTACAGGCAATTGCATGCTGGATTTCACAACATATCAATACGAACCCACAGGCGTGTGCACAAGCGCAGACGACGACCGAATAAACTTATGGGACGCGTTCTACGCCACCCGCTGCTGCCGCAACGCCCTCAACGCCATCTCCAAGGCCATGGCGCTCTACGTGAACCAAACCAACCCCAATAACCTATTCCTCACGCAGCAGATGTGGGCCAACTGCAGCAACCCCTTCCCCCTCCAGCCCACCATCTCCCTCCAGGGCTGCGCCCTCCAGAACCTCTTCGCCGGGAGCAGCCGTTGCTCCACCGACCTCTTCATGCCCACTCTCCTGCAGATGAAGCAATACCAGGTTGCCCTCGACGACTGCTCCGGCTTCCGCATCGCTGGAGGGTTCGATCAGGTCTGTGGCAGCTGCATCGAAGCCGTGGCCGCGCTCAGAGGGGCTCTCATGGATGGCTTTGGCATACGAGAAGAAAATGGGAATGAAAACGCCGCCTGTGGGTTCGCCGCCGTCGTCTCCGTCGCGGCCGGGAAGATTGGGAACCGCTCGGATTTTGATAGCTTCTTCCAATGCCTGCCTGCCTTGGACAATTTGAGTAAGCTACTTTGTCACAATTTTTTTTTTAATTTAGGTTCTTGCTAGTAAGTCGTCCCTGTTAGTTATTAAATAAATCACATGGAATTATAGAGATAAACGTGGGAAGGAAGAGAGAGAAAATAAAATAAATAATGAGTAATTTTATCTTTTTTTAAAATAATATAAAACTTAATGAGTATGTTTTCTTATCAAGTTTTACATTACCCTTCAACTTGAGTTTGATTTGGATTATAATATTTTTATAATATTATAAACTTTGTATTGTATTTTAAAAAATATTTTTTATTTTATTTTATACTATTTATGAAAATGTTACTTTTTCTAATCTTGTTTTTTCCTGAAATGTGTTTTATATAATTTCCGATTTAAATCATACCCGTTATTATCAAGTTTAATTTATTTTAGTCTCTTAATTTTTAAATGATATATTTTAATATTTTAAACTGAATTTCATGGTAGTTCTTGAATTTTTAAAATATCTATTTTATTGATATTTTTATTTTAAAAATCGATCATTTTGGTCCTCAATTATATTTTATCCTTAACTATTTAATTAACAATGAACAGCATAATTATTTTCAAAAGGATAAAAAAAAACTAACAACATAATTTCAAATATATGTATTATCTCACATTAACGCGCACATGTACCGAAGTCACGCAGCTTGGATGAGGTCTCTGGGGTTGGGCAAATATTAGATGCAAAAAAAATAGCAATGCCTAAATTCGTATCTTTTTTTCAAAGTGCAAGACTAAATTATACATTTTGAAATTTGAAGGAATACAATAGTTGATTTATTCCAAGAAAAAAAACGAAAAAAAAACACTAGTTACGGATTTAAATTACCAAAATTTAAAAAAGGAAAAACAAGAATTTTAAAAGAATATAATATAACAATCTCATCTATTTGACTCATTCTTAAAATTTTGTTTACATTTTGATATATACAAGGGAATGCTTTTAAATAGTTTCATAAATACAGAGCTCCCTGTTCTAATCTTCATGTTTTTTTCCCTTGGCTTCTTGCAGGATCCGGCTACTTGAAAATTAGAGGTAAGGAGTTGGCATTATTCTTTACCATTAAATTATAAGCTAAAATCAAAAGATAAAAATATCAACAATAATAAATTAGCATTTCATCCCTAAGATTTTAAAACTTCATCTTAATCTCAATATTTTGAGATTTGTTATTCACTAATATACATATATTCTCTCAATATATTCTCTCAATATTTCAATTTGATTCTTGTGATTTAATTCAATTTTATAAATTTATTACGGACTATTTATTACCTACCTAAAACCCGCAACTTTTCCACTTTTCTTAATTAATCCTAAACCCTAATATCCTAAACTAACACCATCAGACAAATATAGAACCATTTCATTTCCTTTAACTATGTAAATAAAAAAAATAAACATGCAGTAATGTACTCAATCGGGCAATAATAAGGGCAATTAGGGAAGTTTGATTAAATCATAAGCATATTATGTTATAACTTTTAAAATAATCAAAAAAATCAAATTGAAACTAATTTAAAAAAACAAAAATCATAGGACTTGAATTGAAATTTGTAAAACCATACAAACGTTAAAAAGAATAAGTCATCACCTTTTCTTCTTTTACTGAGTCCAAATTAATTTGTTCCAACTCCTCAAATAATTTCCCGGTTCGACAGATTCAGTAGCAAAGGCCTTAGTGGCTGCAGTAGCCGGAGTGCTGGTTCTGCTCCTCATCATCCTCCTAGTAAAGCACGCGAGCAAGAAGAAGAAGATGGCCAAGCCGTGCGCCTCAAACGACACGTCGACCTGGTCGGGGCTGTACCGGTTTGCCAAGGAGGAGATCGAGAGGGCGATGAACTTCGGGAGCGAGAAGACGAGCCTGGGGCGGGGCAGCGCCGGGCAGGTGTACAAGGGAATTCTGCCGAGCGGGCAGCTGGTGGCGATAAAGAAGATATTTCAGAGCAATACTTCGGATTCATTCATAAGAGAAGTTGAAGGGCTGTCTAGGGTTCGCCATCCAAATCTGGTGTGCCTCTTGGGATGCTGCATTGATAATGGGGAGCAATATCTTGTGTATGAGTATTGCGAGCAAGGCAACCTGGCTCAGCATCTCTTGAGTAAATATTACCTCTCTTCTCTTTTCTCTTGTCAAAAAATTAACTTTTTTGGTTCATACATTTTTATTCTAAACTTTCAATTTATTCTATGCACAAATATTGCAATCTATATATATGTTTACGCCTTTGGATAAGGTTTTGTTATAGAAATTGTTTAAAAATATATATTCTCGATCAATTAACAGGAATCTAATATTTATAAAATATGTTTGATAAGACTTCGAAGAAAAGATATTATTTCAGGAGATTGAGGTGTTTTTGAAGAGATTTATTTAATGATTGATTTAAATGATGATTGATTTTTTGGGAGAGCCGTATGACATAGAACTTGATGACATTTCAAAGAAGAGCAAGATTTTAATTGAAATTTTGGTGTTTTGGGGAGATTTGTTTAATGGTTGAATTTGTGCCATCATCGGACTAAATTTTGTGTAAGCCTTCATTTTTTTTTTTTTGGTTGAAACTAGTGAGGTCTAAAGAGATTTTTAAGTTGCTTTTATGATGAAATTAATGGGTTAATTAATGTAGTGGACCTCGAATGTAAGAGAAAAAAAACTAGAACATTTATCTATGTTTATGGTCTAATTTGATGAAATTGTAAGTTCAAGGTAAAAACGATTAACCTTCGATTTCATGAGTAAAACTTTTTTTTTCTCTCTTTTTTTTTTTTATACTATAAGTTTCTTATGTCAAAGTAAAATTACGAACCTGTTAAACTGTACATTTTAAAAATATTATGTGGATATTTTCAGGAAAAGACACAGTGCTAACATGGGAATTAAGAGTGCAGATTTTGAGAGACTGTGCCCTTGCACTGAGGTATCTCCATCAATATGTAGATGGCTGCATAGTCCATAGAGATATTAAGGTATCACATCTTAATCTCATTTATATAATAATTTCTCTTCATGTTTCAAATCTTACAAAAAAATTTAAAGTAAAAAATTATGTTTATGAGTAACATGTTTACTTTTTTAGAAGTAGCTAGAAATTTTTTTAAGGGAAAAAAAAAGAAGTCAAAACACTATCAAACGTGTCCAAAATAATTATCAAGGAGCGAATAACAACATTGCTTCAACTTTTTATTTTTAAGGTATATTTATTAAATGAAGTATTTACGTAAATAGCATAAAATAAATGCGTAAAATAGAGCATAAAATTTTAAAAATTTTACAAAATAGCATATATAAATGTAATGTAAAACGTAATTATAAAAAAAAAGTAAAATTTATGCTATAGTACTTGAGAAAAGTGAAAAGTTGTCTCATTTTTTAAAATACCTATTAAATTTATGATATATCTTATAATAAATGATTAAATTTACCATAATTCATCGGTTAAACTTCTCATAAATGAGTAAATTTACACTAACCTATCAATTTAAGTTGTTTTATTAATTGGTGATTTAATCATGTTTAAAATAGTATCATTGTCGGAAGTTGGATATCTTGTGTTCAAACTCATTTCTGTTTATTATTTGTATGGTTTACAAATTTACCAACAATGTTTTTTTTTCCCTTCTTTACATTGGCAGCTAACAAACATACTTTTGACTGAGAAATTGGAGCCGAAATTGTCGGATTTTGGGTTGGCAAGGATGTTGGGAATGGATGAGACAAAAGTTTTCACAGATGTTAGAGGGACAATTGGGTATATGGATCCTGAATACATGAGCAATGCCAAGCTCACTTGTGCAAGTGACATTTATAGTTTTGGCATTGTGGCTCTTCAGCTCTTATCAGGTCAAAAGGTCATTGATTTGGATCTTGATGCAAGAGATCAATTGACAAGAAAGGTATACATATAATTAACCACAATCCATTTATATACCCTACCTTTCAGTAATTATCATTCTCGAAATTCTTTTAGGGTTTTTGTTCTAATCTAAATACGAGATGGAACCATTTTACAATATGTTTCTTGTTTAGGTAGAAAACTTTTTTAAACTTATCAACATGACGTAATAATAGATTCTAGAAATAACCGTACCAAATTGTTGATTTATTAATTTCTATCACTATTAATTTAAGAGAAAAAAGTCTTAAATATGTGAATTTTTCTGAGAGGAGGTTGTGTTGATTTGCTTTGCCCTACGACTTGTAAGGTCGTTTTGCAAAAGGGAATTGATCATGATTGATAAGCTTTAAATTGATTCATTAGGAAGTCTCGACGTATACCTAAGTGATAACACAACCGCCATTTTTGACACGAGGAAAGAAAGAAAACCAAACCAATCCGAACCTGCCTAGTTACACACCGAATTCGAGAATGGATATATATTGATAGCGAATATATTTTAATGTGTAGTAGTAACTAAAAAGTTTGGGTGATTATATTGAAAAATACAGGCCAAAGACGTAAACATGGGGTTGAGACCACTAAGTGATTTTGAAGATCCAAGGCTGAAAGGAAACATAAACAAAGCAGACTTCGAATCCATTTTACAAGTGGCTGTTCTTTGTGTGGCTAAGTCAAGCAAAGGCCGACCCACAATCGACATTGTCTTCGAGGAAATGGACAAAGCATGCCACAATACACATGCCAACTCGGTAATTTCATCTCTTTATGAAATATTTGCAATATAGCCTCATTTTATGAAATATTAGCCCTGTGGTTTTTTTCCCTTTAAAAATTATAATTATAATATTATTTTTCTAAACTCACTAGTTTTTTTTGTGCCTTAACCAATTAAACTATGCTCCAATATAATCAAAATATAATAATTTAAAAAAAATATATTAAAATTTTTGACTAAACAGATAATTCTATTGTGTGTGTATATACAGTATTACTTTTTTCATATAATCACCCAGAGATTTTAATTGAAATAATAAAAATAATCACCAAATTCATGTATGTATTCTACTTTTAGCACATTTTTCATATATATATATATATATATTTTAATGTTTGAACCCTAATTACATTAAATTTTTATCTAAGATTACTCATAATCCTTAGCTTAAGACTAGATTAACCCTAGAATTTTGCTGTTATTACGTTTTGGATCGCAGAGGGCAAAGCAACAGATGAACTCGCCAGCAACCTCATTGTCTAGGCCATGGGAGGTGATTCCAGTTTGACGACTGAATAAGCTTCTTCTACAATTAGGGTTTTAAATTACATCCATGAAAGGAAAAAAAAAAATCTGGTTTTCCACAAGTTGTTAGTTTTGCTGGTTTTCTACAATTGTTTATTTTGTGCCGATTTTTTTAATAATATAAAAAGATATAACTAACTATTAAAATATAATAATTTGCAAACTATTTTTAAAAATATTGTTGTTTTAATGGAAGAGAGAACTTTGTCCAACACATAGGAGATGATCTCTTCAAGAAACGACCTCCATACGTGACTTTATTATTATTATTTTTTTCTGAAAAAAAAAACTAACCCCTATGTCGTTTCTCCAAGAGACAATTTATACCAATTTTAAATTTCTATTGATTTTAAATAACATATCTTTTTGTTGGGTTTGTAAAATAGTGCAAACAAAATCTCACATTAGTTAGAGAAAAGAGTAATCTATGATCCATGGTATATAACAAAAAAAAACAAGTTGGCTACATAAGGACATGTAGTACCACGTATGGAGGTTCTCTCGAGACACCCTATCGGCGGCAATTGAAACAAACAATATTTCTAAAAATAATTTGTAAATTGTTATATTTTAATAATTAATTATATTTTTTAATATTAAAAAATCCCACAAAAGTTTGTATATTATTCATAATATATATATTATATACATATAGAAATCCTAGTTACGTACTTTTTTTTTTCTTTTGAACGGTTTCTATTTATGAGCTTAAGGATATATATGTATAAAAGGAATATATTGATATGAAGGAAAGATCCTCTTTTCATAGGTGAATTTTTAACTTTCTTGTTAGCTCAAATGAGAGGTGGAGAGTTTAGATCTATATAACGTCTAGAAACGATTTATGATGTTACAATTAATTTAACTATGTTTTGGTGGGTGAAAAAAATTTTAAATTTACTTTCTTTGCTTTAAAGCTTTCGAGGGATAATTTGTTAGGGGAAAGAAAGTTATTAACCAACCTTGTTGAAATTAATTTAACATAATAATTAGTTTGTGTGTCACAGAAAATTAAAGAGTCGAAATATTTGAGCTATTATTAAAGAAGATGCGAGTAGATTTATTCTTGAATGGATGTTAATATGCCGATCAAGTAATTCTATTTCACTCTATGGATCTTCCTTTTATTTGATAGATATTAAATTCATTAACAATTATATATGCCTCGATTAGTTGCTAAAGTCAGCATTCACAATTATTTCTTGAATAGAAAGGTTAAATATTTTTGAATCCTTATTTACTAATCCCTAATTAAAATTCAAAAATGTGCTAAAGTCAACACAGCAATTTGCTTATCAATACATTCCACCCCCGGTCCATCAGATGAAAAATGCTCGTTAATAAAGGTCTTACCAGAACAATCTATAGAGATCTTTTTGCACTAGTCTACATGTCACTTCCGAATCAGTTTCAACTACTAACTTCTTACATCCCAAATTTCAAGCTATCTCCAAACCCGTTAGAGCCGGTAACGTTCCTATTTTTTGTTTATCCTTTCTAATTTTCTTAATAAATATAAGCATTTTGCAATTAACTATGTTTCTTATTTCTCTTTTTTTTTGAAACATTCTCAAAATTCTATAGAAAGTTTCGAAACAACCAAAACAAGTTTCTTCTTCTTGTTCCCATTTCCAATTTTTGTCCAAAATATAAATAAAAACATTATTTTTCATACTTGAATTCATATATGTTGAGACCATACCATTCATTTTTCTTTATTAAAATGAAGAAACAGGACAAGAAATAGAAACGTTACCAAACGAAACGAACCTTTAGTATCCCCAAATTTCAACAATGATTGCTACTGTATACCCAGACTTTGCTGAAAACCATAAATCCGCTTCCCATCCGAATTTCTTATAATACCCCCCCCGCCCCTCCTAGCCCCGGGTTGCCATGTGATGATCCGTCAGTATATAATTTCAAAAACCCAGATGGTGGAGGAGACCACCCAATGTAAACCAACTTTCTTGCTGGCTTCTTTGAGAGAGGCACCATCGTTTTCCAAACTTGCATAAAATTTTCCGTTGTTCTTCGGACCATAAACACAGGGTTTTCTGGGCGTTCTGAACTTGCTGCTAAAATTTCCTTTTCCTCCACGACCATAACAATCAACAACAAACCGCAAATAATGCGGGCCAGCTGGAAGAAGGTGGGTCTTCCAAATTCAATAATATCCACTACTGCAAATCATAGTTGAAAAATTGATTAACTAAATTAGGAGGCACAATATCATGCCAAACCTATTGGGATTTAATGCAGTCTCTAAGCGCGTGTAAAATTGATTCTGTAACTTGTGGGCACTGGGAGCAAGCATCCGATGTACAAACATGGTGCCTCAGTCTCTCCAGATTAGTGAGACGCCTACCATGCCCCACTAACCACAGGAAATATCTAATTCGATTCGGCCCTCCCCAATTCCATATTGCCTTCCATAGGTAATTTATCTGAGGGTATTGGCCTAGAGATATACGATTTTTGTAAGTAACCGCCACTGAATAATTCCCATTCTTTGAGTCAATCCAAATAGGATAGTCAGCCATATTGGTTGAACTAGGCGGTGATTTTATACTCGCAATATGTAGTATCTGTTGGGATAAACACTTAATTTTATGGACCTATTATCCCCTCCTAATAGGAAATAACAACTAAAAATAATAATTCAAACAAGCACAGGACACAAGTAATTTTAACGTGGAAAAATCCCATCAATGTGAGCAGTGAAAAACCATGGACCGAAGTCAAAATCTCCACTATAATCAATAATGGGCTACACCAAGTTCTCCCTAACAACAACTAGAGGAATACAATAATAATATCTGGAGACAATAAATCTTGGCAAACAAGAGAATAAATCGGACAAGAAAATTAGAAAGATCTCACTTAGAAAGTGGCACCAACTATCCACTGTATCTGACTGTATGCAACTCCAAAAGAAATCTCCATTGTCCAGATTGAAGACCCTCGTGTTGTGAACACGGTATCAAAATTTCACCTCGATCGGACCACAGATCGACCTCCAATCGTGCAAAAATGCTACTGTACGAAATGAGTTTCTTTTCTCTTTTTCTTTTCTGTTTTTCCTCCTCGATCTGCGTGAAAAACTCTCCATAAGGGAGTTATTCTAGTGTTTATTTAGGTGATTTTATGCAAATAATTGTTAAAGTGTATCGGTTTTGGTATGCAATTAGCATAGAAAAGATTAGAAAATGGAATCCGAGCTAAAAGCCCCAGGTCTTGAATGTTGTAGCTAAATAATGCACTAAATGCCCTCATTTCTGGTGTAAATGCACAGGTTTGGAAGTAGAAAAATAAACACTAAGGGATTGTTAAATCCAGAAAAGAGTGACCAAGACATTTCAAGGCAGAGCAGACAAAAGCTGGAGCGAATAAGCAAAGCTGGAGCATGGATTCACTGTGCAGTAACAACCCAGACACGAGAATTACAATGTCGTGCAAATTTCAGCTAGGTGCCCTAAAAATGGGACTCAATATAAAAGGGGCATGTTGCCCTAGCCGCCACACACATATCCCAAGAGAGACAAAAATTGAGAGCTCAAAAGACTAGAGGAGGGAATATCTCCATTTTAGGGGGCGAGAACTGACGACAGAAAGAGGAGGCTCACCTACTTCGACGAGCTTTTTGCTTCTTATTCTCTGCTTATTTTTGCTGCTTCCCTGAAATGAGTTGTATTCTCCTTTCTTCTATTTTGTTTTCTTCGCCCATGTTGAGCTAAACCGTATCTTAGGGGAGATTTATATGCTCTAACTAACTTGATACTGAACCTCTAGTTGCTGAATCTATTTTTAAATAAAGATGTTTTGTATTTCTTCATTCTTGCGTGACATTGTTGGTCAGTCTGTCATGTTTGCTAGCTTCTGTATTGACCCGAGAGGGCTTATAGGTGTTGATTTGCTTTATTTGTGATTAGCGCTTTTCTATAGCTTTAGGGATACTCAGAAATGGGATCCTCTAATCTTGCCTAGAGCTTGCGTTTATTGCTTGGGTATTTAGCAACGAAAGTTGTATTTACTAATGTTTGGGGTGTCTTGGAAGGGAACCGAGTCGAACTGGGCATTAATAGATGTTAGGAAGCTAGAGGGTAGGTAGATAACCTGTGAAAGTATGTCGAATCTCCCCCACTTTTCCATACTCATTAACTTCCCCTTTCGCATTTTGTGTCGTTGCTTCGTCTTATATCAAGTCTATGAAATTTGTCTGTTGTTAAGATTTGTTTACTGCTTTGTTTATTATATTTTTTTAGTTAGGACACAACACTCATATTTCTTTGTTTTTACACATTTGGTATCTGCAAACATCGTTTAAAATATTATCCAAAGTCCCTGTGGATTCGACCTCATTTCGTACTACAATCGGCAATTTCGTGTATACTTGTACGTGTTGTCAGCAAGGTTGTGTGGACGCAACAGTCATCTTATGAAATAGCAATCTATTAATTAACGGCGTTACATCTAAGGATTGGCTGTTTCGTGGTTCGGTCATATACAAACTCATTGTATAGATATCCTCATTCGTATGTCTCCACACGAACGACTTGGATCGAGTCGTCTATAACATTTGCAAAGTGGGCCGTAACCATAATATTGCCAGGATAAAGTACCCAGCCTTATCCATATAGTATAGACCCTTTAGGTTATTCCCGGGACATTATCCATTTATATATCGAGGGTATATCAAATATATACCCTGTATATATACTGTCCCGGTTACATGACAATAACTTTGGATATTTAGTTTATTGGGTTTAGACAATGCATTGCTATGAATTCAACAACAAATTGACTGAAAAAAACTTTATTGAATATAAATTTATTTTTAAATAAATACAAAATACGAGTTTAGGACAACACACCTAACAGACTTTCGATTATCTAAATCTCCTGACATATATGAATCAGTGTAATCGGCAAGCACTAACTTTCCCCAAAAGTGAGCTTCAAATTGGAGGTACCCCGCAAATATCTCATAATCCACTTTACTGCCTCCCAATGTTGTTTTTTCGGATTGGACATAAACCGACTAACAACACCAACAACATAGGCAATATCCGGTCTAGTACACACTGTGACGTACATCAAACTCCCAACTGCTGAAGCATAGGGAACTCTGCTCATCTCTTCCTTCTTTTTATCTATAGAAGGACTCTGCTTGCTACTCAGTTTAAAATGATTGGATAAAGGAAATCTTACTTCTTTAGCCTTGCTAAGCAACTTCTCTATGTAATGTTCATGAGACATACACAGTTTCTTGGATGCTTTGTCTCGTGCTATACAAATTCCAAGAATCTTCTTCACTGGCCCCAATTCCTTCATGGCAAAAGATTTGTTCAACTATTTATTCAACGTGTCAATTCTTGAAATATTTCTGCCAACAACCACGATATCATCAACATAAAGTAACAGTATAATAAAGTCATTATCAGAAAACTTTTGCACAAATACGCAATGATCGGAAGTAGTCTTTTGGAAGCCTTGCTCCCCCATAACTGACTCGTACTTCTTGTACCACTAGCTCGGTGCCTATTTCAACCCCTAAAGACTTTTATTCAATATGCATACAAGATTCTCCTTGCCTTTATCCTCAAATCCTTTCGGCTATTCCATATAAAATTCTTTATCTAAATCACCATGCAAAAATGCAGTCTTGACATCCATCTGCTCAACCTCTAAGTCAAGGCTTGTTGCCAAACTCATAACTAAATATATAGAAGACATCTTCACAACAGGAGCAAAAATTTCATCAAAGTCAACACCTTTCTTCTGACTGAACCCTTTGACAACTAGTCTCGCTTTGTAATGCGATCGTGATATGTGTTCTTCTTGTTTCACTCGATCAACTCACTTATTTTTCAGTGCGGTTTTTCCTTTAGGCACTTAACAAGGTCAAAAATGTGGTTTTCATGCAATGACTTCATTTCATCTTTCATGACCTCCTCATAACTCCCATGCTCTCTCCCATCAGTTAGTAACACATACTCATCAACTGGATACTGTGTGGAAGAATGTCGATTTCTAGTAGATCTTCTAAGTGAAACCTCTGTAGGAACTTCTGTTTCCGACAACTATTCATGAACATCATCTTCTACCTCAACCTATTATAGACTCTGTACTGTACCATCAAACTAATCATTCTGAACCTCATTCTCAATTTGTATAGCAGGTTGTGCTAAAGGAACTGAATCCAAGTCAACCAAATCATCACTGTGCTGAAACTCTATTTTATATGTCTTCTTAATTTCTTCTATGGTCTGGTCTTCAACAAATACAACATCCCGACTTCTTATGGGCTTCTTTTGTACTAGATCATACAATTTATAACCGAACTCATTTTGGCTATAGCCAAGGAACACACATAGTCTTGTCTTTGTATCAAGCTTCGATCTCTCATCTTTAGGAACATGTAGGAAAGCTTTTCACCTAAAGACACGCAGGTGATTATATGATATCTCCTTATCTGACCAAATTCTATTCGGGACTTCAAAATTCAAAGGAAGACATGGCGTGAGATTCAAAACAAGCACAATTGTGCTTACTGCTTCACCCCAAAACGATCTCGACAACTGTGATTGTGAAAGCAAACATCTCACCCGCTCAACTAGTGTTCTGTTCATTCTCTTAGCTAGCCCGTTCAACTGAGGAGTCTTTGGAGGTGTCTTTTGATGTCGAATACCATGGCTTGTACAATACTCATCAAAAGGTCCACAACTCACCTCCATTGTCGGTCCTGATGCACTTCAACTTCTTACATGTTTCTCTCTCAACAAGGACATGAAACTGTTTAAACACTTGTAACACTTGATCTTTAGTCTTCAACGTATAGACCCAAGTTTTCGTCGAATGATCGTTTATAAATGTCACAAAATATGATGAACCTCCAAGTGTTTTTGTCTTCATAGGATCACATACATCAGAATATACCAAGTCTAGTATATTGGCTTTCTTGAGTGTTGAGATGCCTTAAAGGAAACTCTAGTTTGTTTCCCTGCTAAGCAATGAGCATATTCAAATGCGCATTCTTTATACTAGAACGATGATTCTGTTGGGTGTGTTGCCCTAAACTCGTAGTTTGTGTATTTATATAAAAACAAATGTATATTCAATAAAGTTTTATTCAATCTATTTGTTGTTGAATTCATAGCATTGCATTGTCCAAAATCCAATAAATCAAACATCCAAGGTTATTATGATGTAACCGGGACAGTATATCTACTTGGTATATATTTTATATACCCTTGATATACTAGGTATATTTTTGATATACCCCTGATATACAAGTTGATAATGTCCCGTGAATAACCTAAAAGGTCTATAGTATATGGATAAGGCTGGGAACCTTATCCTAGCAACATTATGATACGACCCAATTTGTAAATGTTATAAAAGACTTAATTCAGATCGTTCTCGTGGAGACATGCGAGTGGGGGTATCCTATACAATGAGTTTGTATAAGATCAGATCGCGAGATAGCGAATCTTTAGATGTAACGTCGTTCACTGACAGATTGCTATTTCATAGGATAACAAGGCAACTCATTCTCAATCATGAGTGAGTTATGGACTCCTGCTCGTAAGAGCTCGTCATTTGATCTGTATGGGTGAGAGTGGCCTCAGTCGCCGAGACCGAGTGGGGAGCTGGGAACATAACTTCCCAAGATGGAATTCACTCCTGCTCGACTTGAGGGAGTAGATGAGTGTTCTCTTAAATGATGACTCTGAGACTTGAACAAGGGGCCCCGCCCTCTCACTGACCCGAGAGGGACTTCCGGTCCTTGGTCGAACCATAACTGAGTTGTTCAGTAGAGGAGCAGTGGTATTTATAGAGTAAGATGTAACTCAGGGGTAAAACGGTAATTTGACCCAGCTTGAGTTACAAGCACTTATGAAGGATTGACTTGTCATTAATGGCTGTATATCCATGGACACGAAAACATTCTATAGTGAGAAGAGTGCAACTGCAGGTCTTTAATGGAGTGACCCGTAGTTAACGAATGCTGATTAACTCGGTCAATGAGTTTGACCGATTAATCTCGTATCGTTGGAGCTTTTGATCTGTAGGTTCATTATGTCCTCTTGCTAGCTCATAACGGGTAAAACAAGGATCAAGTTTTTGGAAGAATTTGAATCATTCAAATTACTCAAGGGAATATATGTATATTGATACATTATAATATATAGTTAATTCGAAATTAAAACTATATATTATGAGAGATATTATTTGAATGAGTTTCAAATAAAAATTAATATGAATAAGATTTATATTAAGACTATAGGTTAAAAATAATGTGCATAAGATGTACATTACGACTATATATTATACGAGAGAAATGCTATAGAATATGATTATATTTTTGTAATAAATAATTAAGTGTTAATTATTTATTTGATATTATATATATATATATATTAATTGTTAATTAGATTAATAATTAATAATTATTTATTAATTAATTAAAAATATTAGTATATATTAATTAATAATATTAGTATATATTAATTATAATTAATATTTAACTCCCTTACATTTTAGTAGGGGAATGGGCAGTTTAATGACGTGGGGGTAAGTCCCCACGTCATATGGTTGGGTTTCTTATGCAGAAGAGTTCTGTTGAAAAAAATAACAGAACAAGAAAAGAACTCCCAAACAATTCTGTTAAGCACTCTCTTCTTCATTCTCTATAGATACATATCGAACGCTCCCACAAGCGTGTTCTCAGTACCCAAAGGATAACATGGAAGGTCTATTGGTGGTGTTCGTTGGTTTAATCCATTGAAGAAGCGTTCTTCAAAGGTAAGGGAAACATTTTTTTCCCCTGTATTTACATTTGCACATAGGGTTTTGTTTCTCAAAATTGGTGAACGAAGATCATTGCTTCCGCTACGGGATTCACATCCCATCAATTGGTATCAGAGCGGTGTTTGAGTTATGATTTTTTTGGGATAAAAATTGGTGTTCTTGGTTGGTGTTTCCTTATTTTAGAAATATGGGATTGCGGGTTGGAAATTTTCTGGTTTTTGGCATGTAGATAGCAATTTCCTTCTTGATTTGTGTAGCAAAAAATGCTTACTGCAAGTGTACGGGTCAAGTTTTAATAAAAGTAGTAAGTAATTACCGATATCGTCCACTAGATCAGGTTTCTAGTCATTCAAGTACTACAGATAGTATTGTTCGATTTTATATAGAGAAACAACGAGGAATTTCTTTTGACTCACAAAAATCAAATAACAAAGCGAATAAAAAACTCTAAAGAAAACTCATATGGAGAACAGATCCTAGGGAAGTGATTTCACCAACCGAAGCTACAAGCGAACAAATTAAACATGTCAAGATTGAATATGCAATTAATCTATAAGTCAAGAAATTAAGAATCAAACATGTCTCTCCCGAGCATAATTAATTCTCCCACTTATTAAGAAACCAATAATCCTTATCTAGTTTCATTAACAAGTAGGACTTTAAATCTTAGTCTTTTAACAACCTCTAAGATAATTCTAAATCTTCCGATCTTAGAACTACCCCAGTCATACATTCAGGTTCCAATATAAACCACCTCTCCCGAACGTAAGATTCAGATTTAGCAACAATTAATCCATGATCAAGAGATTAAAAACATTAAGTGAATAAATGCACAAATAGATTTAAAACAAATCAATCAAGACAATTGTTAATAAATCCAACTTATAAATCCAACGGCTACGTCAATCCTTAGAACAAGAAGATTAGCTACTCATGTTCACAAAAATACAATAAAATCCCACAAAGAATTTCATAATAAATCTAGAAAGGATAAAGGAAAGGAGAGACACTAAAACCATAGTGTCAATTGACCATCCTCGACTCAATCTCCACGATCACGAGCCTTCGAAAATCGTCTCCTCGCCCTTCTTGCTTCAAATCTCAAGGCAATCCTCTCCAAATTCCAATTCTCCAATGTGAGAATCCCCCAAAAGTCCTAAACAACAGCGCACTCATATTTTACTTATGTGAGGGCATCGCTACAGCGCCACGGCGCTGTCCCAAAATTGTGACGGACAAGCAAGTTTGTAGTGCCATGGCGTTACAAGACAACGCTGCGACACTGTCATCATGGAAAGAGGCCCAAGCTTTGTTTGCAGGCACCATGGCACTGTGTACTAGCGCTGTGGCGCTACTTCTTCGGGAATTTGCTCTCAATTCTGACCTGCAGGCGCCATGGTGCTACATGATGGCGCTGCGGCGCTGATGTGGCTGAATCAAGCTCCTTTTTTCGCTCTACCTTTCTTCTCAATTGATTGCTTATGCTCCAATTCTTTCTAATGCCTTGATCCTATAAAAACATCATTATGCACGTAAATAAGCCATAAATGACTGAAAATTGTTAAATAATTTCCACATGAATATTATGAAATGTGGTATATAAAGTACACTATCAAAATACCCCCAAACTTAGCTTTTTGCTTGTCCTCAAGCAAACAAAACTAGTTAATAACCACTAAATCCATGCAGACAACTGACACCTATAACACACTCATCCCTGAAAATGTCGTAACTCAACATACTGACTCCCTTTCCTAAACCCTTTCAACCTTTTAAGCTCCAAAAAAATATCGGTAAGTCAATCACACATCCTACGAGATCATTCCAGATGACAATCAAGAGATTAAGTAGTGAAGAAAATATTTTGAAAAGTAAAAAACTCAAGCATCTCATCAACTTCTTGAAATCAAAAGCAAAGACTCGACACTCTCACAAGATTTCACTCAAATCTCTCAACATATTTTCAAGGTGTTTTAACTCTCAGAATCAGAACAAAGCACAATATTACCATAAGCATGCAAGTGAATCAAATCTCCCCTCTCAAATATGAATTGAATGCACAAAATCAAAGGGACTTTGATAAAGGTTGTAACGGGACTTAGGTAAAGGTTAGGTAATAGGAATTTAAGAGGCTCAAAATCAAGACAAAGGAGAAATTAGGTTGCATGCTAAATACATAATGTACTGCAGCCAAAGAACAGTGATTATAATGCACCATTGAACACTAACACTCCTCGAGAAATACAAGAATTTATTGCTCCTTGAAAGATAATTCTCTAAATGATTTCTCTACATTACTTAATAAAGAAGAGAGAATACGCTTATATCAGTTTTTTTTTTCTTTTCCAACCAAACTTTTTTTTTCACTCAAATCTCTCAACATATTTTCAAGGTGTTCTTGTTGTGTTTGTACTGTGCAGCACCATGGCGCTGCCCTTAGGCGTCAAGGGCTGTCTCGGGTGTTTTTCAACGTGATTTCGTTGCTTCGATTCGCGGTTCGAGGGCGATTGTGAGCATTTTTTTTTGTCTTATTTTGCTTTCTTAGGGTGCCAAAATCCAATCCAACTTTGCTATTTAATTATTTTATGCATTATGAATGTGTATTTTAATTAAATGTAATGGCATATTGTATGCCATATAGTTTTAAAATTCCACCATAGGTTACATGCATAATATGTATGTTTGATATATAGTATGTATGTATAATCATGTATCATATAGTTATAAATGTTATAATGTATGAATGCATGTTTTATTTTCCTGATTAATATAAGTGTTGTGTTAATTAGTTGAAAATAAAGGTGCATTGAGCATGACATTACTTTAGTTAATATAATCGTTATATTAATGTATGTCGTGCATTTTTATAGTTTTAATTTCTTAAATTTTATAAGTGTTATAAAATTTAGTAGATAGAAATTAAAATCTATAATAAAGAGGTGCATGCAAATATAGGGTCTAAGTTAATTAATTTTAAAGGGGTTTAAAATTAATTAGACCTTAGGTTATATCTTCTAATATGATTAGGGGGTAGTCTTTTATTTTGTTTTAACTAGGTTTAAAATGAAATGATAAAAGACTAAATATAAAATATTGCATTTGAAGGAACTCTATTTAAGCAAGGTTCTGTCTAAGGTTGAGGTACTTATGCTGAACGTAAGGGAACACAGACCTGGGAACCGACCTGGGGGTTGAATTAGTCAATATTTTATATACATGCAATAATGTTGTTAGTTTAGTTATATTGGGCCGACTAAAAATTCACTTAGTTAATTTCACTTAGCAAGAATTTATCTAAGTAATATACCATAGTCTTAGAATACTAAGTGGGAGCAAAAGGGAACATGTAATATACCACGTATATGTTTGATATACAAGGTATATATAACATATTTTTCTATCATTCCCACGTTCTCCTTATATTCACACTGTGAGTTCCATGCTCGGCCTAGTGTAGTCCTGGGCGCGGCCTCCCTACATAAGGTGTTTGCATGGTTCAATATCGAGGTGTATAGAGATAGTCATCATAGTAAGTGGGAGAAGGACGTGTGACAACACATCCTGCGGTGTCCGCCATTGGTTTGCACCGTGACATTTCAAACATTACCTGCGTGTTGTCTTGGTGCGACCATCCCTATGGAGGGTTCATTGTATGGAATCAAAACCAAGGCAAACTTCAGAAATGGATAAAGGTCTCTTAGGTTTTGCTCCAATACTTTCCTTCCCTACGACAGGATTATTGAGGCGGACCTCTGAGGTCTTAAAATGGTGGGTCACACTTACGGAGAGTTGTTAAGTTAGTTAGCAATTTCCTGACCAAATAAACGATGACTAAAATTTATAAGAATAAGATTTATTCTAGTGTAAAATTTAGTTGAGAACATCTCAATTCAGTGAAAGAGTTGTTGTCTGCCCTACGGTAGCTGTTGCTCTAAATCACTCAAGCGTCGTTGCAAAACAATTTTGTTAGGGTGCTTAATTACTTTTGCTAAAATATGATTGGGTTTAAAGATAATTCATGAAACTAATATAAGTTTGTTTTTACTTTCAGCATGTATACTTCTATTATTGCACTCCTAGCCGCAGAAAAACTTGACGGCGAGAATTACAAACAATGAAAATCGAATCTAAACACTATACTCATGATAGATTATCTTAGGTTCGTCTTGCAAGAGGATTATCCTCAAGCTTCTGCGCCTAATGCCACTGTGGCAGTGTGCAACGTCTATGACAAATGGATCAAGGTTAATGATAAGGCTAAGGTCTACATCTTGGCGAGCATATCTGATGTGCTTGCTAAGAAGAATGAGGACACGGTCACCACTAAGGAGATCATGGTCTTGCTGCAGAGCATGTTTGGACAACCGTACTCACAGGCTCGACACGAAGCCCTTAAGTTCATTTATAACTCCCGCATGAAGGAGGGCTCATCAGTGCGAGAACAAGTTCTAAACCTAATGGTCCATTTCAATGTGGCGGAGTCGATGGGGCCATCATAGACGAGTAGACTTAGGTCAGCTTTATTCTAGAATCTCTTTTAAAGAGTTTCCTGCAATTCCGCAGCAATGCGGTTATGAATAAGCTGGGATACACTCTTACCACACTTTTAAATGAGCTACAGGCTTACCAGTCTCTTACGAAAAATAAGGGACGAGAAAGGAAGGCAAATGTTGCCACCTCGAAAAAGTTCCACCGAGGTTCGACCTTTTGAGCCAAGTCTGTGCCATCCTCTTCTGGAAGTAAGACTTTCAAGAAGAAGAAGGCCACTGGTAAGGGGCCTAGACCTGACCCCACTACTGCCACTGCTAAGAAAGGCAAGACTAAGGTTGCAGAAATAGGAAAGTGTTTCTACTGCAACATGGACGGGTATTGGAAGCGCAACTGCCCGAAATACCTAGCCGAAAAGAAGAAAGCCAACGAAGGTAAATATGATTTACTTGTTTTGGAAACATGTTTAGTGGAGAATGATGGCTCCGCCTGGATATTGGATTCAGGAGCCACTAATCATGTTTATTCTTTGTTTCAGGGAATTAGTTCTTGGAGGCAGCTTGACGCCAGATAGATGACTCTCAAAGTCGGAATGGGAGAGGTCGTCTCAACTGTGGCGGTAGGGACGCTCAAATTGTTTACAAACAAGAATATGTATATATTACTAGATAATGTGTATGTAGTTCCTAAAATTAATAGGAACTCAATTTCAATTTCTTGTTTGCCAGAACATTTGTATTCCATTTCTTTAATTTAAATGAAGCATTCATTTCAAGAAATGGTGTCAATATTTGTTCTGCTTTGCTTGAAAACAACTTGTATGTGCTAAGACTAAGCATAACTAAAGCAGTTTTAAATACTGAGTTGTTTAAAAAGGTCAAAACTGAAAATAAAAGGTAAAAAGTTTCTCACAAAGAAAATACCTATCTTTGGCACTTAAAATTAGGTCATATTAATCTCAATTGGATGGGGAGGATGGTTAAGAATGACATTCTAAGTGAGTTAGAAGACGATTCTTTACCACCGTGTGAATCTTATCTTGAAGAAAAGATGACCAAACGACCTTTTACTTGAAAATGTTATATAGCCAAAGGTGCCCTAGAACTTATACATTCAGACCTTTGTGGTCCAATGAATGTTAAAGCTCGAGGAGGGTATGAATACTTCATCTCTTTTATAGATGATTATTATTCAAGGTATGGTTATTTATACCTAATGCAACATAAGTCTGAAGTATTTGAAAAGTTGAAGGAGTACAAGACGGAAGTTGAAAATCAATTAGGTAAAACCATTAAAACACTTCGATCCGATCTGGATGGAAAGTATATGGACTTGAGATTTCAAGACTATATGATAGAATATGAAATCACATCCCAACTCTCAGCCCCTGGTACACCTCAACAAAACCATGTATCAGAAAGGAGAAACAGAACCCTGTTGGACAAGGTTCGATCAATGTTGACCTATGCTCAGTTGTATAACTCATTTTGGGGTTATGCAGTGGAGACTGTGGTTTACATTTTGAACGTAGTTCCATCGAAGAGTGTTTCTGAAACACCCTTTGAGCTATGGAAGGGTCGTAAAGCTAGTTTATGTTACTTCCGCATTTGGAACTGGAACCTCGTTCAAAAGTAACTGGAACCTCGTTCAAAAGTATGGTTGGACACACATGCTCATGACTAATCCAAAGAAACTGAAACCTCGTTCAAAAGTATGCCTATTCGATGGTTACCCTAAAGAGATGAGAGGTGGTCTTTTCTTCGATCCACAAGAAAACAGAGTGTTTTTATCGACAAACGTCACCTTCTTGGAAGAAGACCACATTCGAGATCATAAACCACAAAGTAAGGTAGTGATAAATCAGATTTTCGAGGAGGCTACAAATATGTCAACAAGAGTTGTTGATCTAGCTCGCACTTCAACAAGAGTTGTTGATGAAGCCAGCACATCATGTTAGTGACATCCACCTCAAGAATTGATGGTGGATCGACGTAGTGGGAGGATTGTATTACAACCTAACCGCACGTGGGTTTAACTAAAATCCAAGTTGTCGTACCTGATGACGGCGTCGAGAATCCATTGACCTACAAACAGGCAATGGAAGATGTTGACAATGACAAATGGGTCAAAGCCATGGAGCTAGAAATGGAATCTATGTACTTCAATTCCGATCAAATCTTATGGTTTTGACAAAAATGTTGATGAGCCTTGTGTATACAAGAAGATCGTCAACAACACTGTAGCCTTCTTAGTGTTGTATGTGGATGATATCCTACTCATTCGGAATGATATAGGATACCTCACTAATATAAAGAAATGATTAGCTACTAAGTTCCAAATGAAGGATTTGAGAGAAGCTCAGTATGTTCTTAGCATCCAAATTCGAAGGGATCGCAAGAACAAAACGCTAGCCCTGTCTCAAGTAACTTATATCGACAAGATGCTTGTTCGATATTCTATGCAGAATTCCAAAAAAGGTTTATTTCCCTTCAGGTATGGAATTCATCTGTCTCAAGACCAATATCCTAAGACATCTCAAGAAGTTGAGAATATGAGACGTATAACCTATGTTTCAGTAGTGGGCAGCCTGATGTACGTTATGCTGTGCACTAGGTCTAACATTTGCTATGCCGTAGAGATGGTCAGTAGGTATCAATCCAACCCAGGATATGATCACTAGACTGCTGTTAAGGGTATCTCAAGTATCTAAGGAGAACGAGGGACTACAAGCTCATGTATGGAGCTAAGGATTTGATCCTTATAGGATACACTGACTCTGACTTCCAAATAGAAAAGGATTCAAGGACATCCACATCGAAGTCAATATTCACTCTTAATGGAGGAACGGTAATTTGGCGAAGCATCAAACAAGGATGCATCACAGACTCCATGATGGAGGCTGAGTGTGTTGCAGCTTGTGAATCAGCAAAAGAAGCGGTTTGGCTAAGGAAATTCCTAATAGATTTGGAATTCATTCCAAACATGAACTTGCCCATCACACTTTATTGTGATAAAAGTGGTGCTGTGGCAAATTCTAAAGAACCTTGAAGCCACAAGAGAGACAAACACTTTGAAAGGAAGTACCACCTTATATGGGAGATAGTGTAACGAGGAGATGTGATCGTCACAAAAATCGCTTTGGAGCATAATATTACTGATCCTTTTATGAAGGCGCTCATGACTAACGTGTTTGAGGGCCATGTAGAAAGTCTAGGTCTACGAGCTTTGTAATATTAGTCTAGAACAAGTGGGAGAAATGTAATAGGTATAGTGTACACCCCACTGGAGTTTAGTTCTAGTGCGAGTTTGTTGGGTGTGTTGTCCTAAACTCGTAGTTTGTATTTATGTAAAAAAAAATGTATATTCAATAAAATTTTATTCAATCTATTTGTTGTTGAATTCATGGCATTGCATTGTCCAAAATCTAATAAACTAAACATCCAAGGTTATTATGATGTAACCGGGACAGTATATCTACTGGGTATATATTTGATATACCCTTGATATACTAGGTATATATTTGATATATCCTTGATATACAAGTGGATAATGTCTTGTGAATAACCTATAGGGTCTAAGTATATGGATAAGACTGAGTACCTTATCCTGTCAATACTATGGATACGGCCCACTTTGTAAATGTTACATACGACTCGATCCAGGTCGTTCGTGTGGAGACATGCAAGTGGAGGTATCCTATACAATGAGTTTGTATAAGACCGGACCGTGAAATAGCCAATCTTTAAATGTAACGTCGTTAACTAACAGATTGCTATTTCATAGGATGAATAGGCAACTTATTCTCAATCCTGAGTGAGTTATGAACTCCTACCCATGACGGCTCGTCCTTTGATCTGTATGGGTGAAAGTGGCTTAAGTCGCGGACTCAATATTCCTATCATTTTGGGGACAAGACTGAGTGGGGAGCTGGGAACACAACTTCACAAGATGGAATTCACTCCTCCCCGACTTTAGAGAGTAGATGAGTGTTCTTTTAAATGCTGATTCCGAGACATGAACAAGGGGCCCTGCCCTCTCACTGGCCCGAGAGGGAATTTTGGTTATTGGTCGGACTATAACCGAGTTTTTCATTAGAGGAGTAGTGATATTTAAGGAGTAATATGTAACTCAGGGGCAAAACGGTAATTTGACCCAACTTGAATTACGAGCACTCGTGAAAGATTGACTTGTCATTAATGGTCGTATATCCATGGACACGAAAACATTCTGCAGTGAGAAGAGTGCAACTGCGGATCTTTAGTGGAGTGACCCGTAGTTAACGAATGTTGATTAACTCGGTCAATGAGTTCGATCGATTAATCTCGTATCGTTGTTGCTTCTGATCTATAGGTCCATTAGGTCTCATTGTTAGCTCATAGCGGGTAAAACGAGGATCAAGTTTTTAGAAGAATTTGAACTGTTCAAATTTCTCAAGGGAATATATATATTGATACATTATAATATATAGTTAATTCTAAATTAAAACTATATATTATGAGAGATATTATTTGAATGAGATTCAAATAAAAATTAATATGAATAAGATTCATATTAAAACTATAGGTTAAAAATAATGTGCATAAGATGTACATTACGACTGTAGGTTATACGAGCGAAATGCTATAGAATATGATTCTATTTTTGTAATAAATAATTAAGCGTTAATTATATATATATATATATATATATATATATATATTAATTGTTAATTAGATTAATAATTAATAATTAATTAATTAATAAATATATATTAATTATTATTATTAATTAATAATATTAATATATATTAATAATAATTAATATTTAATTCCCTTGCATTTTAGCAGGGGAGTGGGCAGTTTAATGACGTGGGGTAACTCCCCACATCATGTGGTTGGGTTTCTTTTGCAGAAGAGTTCTGCTGAAAAAAACTACAGAACAAGAAAAGAACTCCCAAACAATTCTCTCAAGTTCTCTCTTCTCGATTCCCTATAGATCCATATCGAACGCTCTCACAAGGGTGTTCTCGATACCCAGAGGATATCATGGAATGTCTATTGGTGGTGTTCGTTGGTTTAATCCATTGAAGAAGCGTTCTTCAAAGGTAAGGGAACATTTATTTTCCCCTGTATTTACTTTTGCACATTGGGTTTTGTTTCTCAAAATTGATGAACGAAGATCATTGCTTCCGCTGCGGGATTCACATCCCATCAAATTCCTCTTGGCCAAAATCATCAATCCCTTCTCACTGATATGATTGAGTCTCTTATGTCATAATTCAACACTTTTTTCATCATCCACTGTATTTATTACATAATCTATAACCATTGCTTGTATCAAATACAACGAGGAACACTTCCTTTGTCAAGTAGAAGGTATTGCAGAAACCTTTAGCTACAATCATTGAGCCTTTATTAAGCTTCCATTTGTCATTGTAGAAGTTATTGCATAAACCTTCGTCATCAAGCTTACCTGTGGAAATTAAATTCATGTGAATATCAGGATATGTTTCACATTCATCAAAACCAGCATAGTGTCATTTTTTGTCTCCAAGTGCACATCACCAATACCAACGGCTTTTGTTGATCCATCATTACCCGTCCTAACACTACCGAAGTCACCAGATGTATAGGATGCAAAGAAATCCCTCCTGGATATAGCATGAATTAACGCGCTACTATCAATCACCCAATTGCTCTACTGTGTAGCTAGATTGATAACATCAACATCAAATAAGATAAGGAAATCCTCGGTAGCTACAACAACTCTATCTACATCATTGCCATCATCATTCTTATCTTCCTTACCTTTATCGTTCTTATTTTCTTTCTTCAGTTGTCGATAATATTTCTTTATATGTCCTTTCATTCCACAATATAACGCTCAACATTGGAAAACCAACCACTCTTACTTTTGCTTCTATCTCTACCCCTTGAACCTTTAATCTTACTTCTCCCCATTCTTTTAGAAACAAGAACGTCTGACTGTGATGAAGAGTCCTGTGATTTTCTTCTCATCTCTTTATTTAAAACACTGCTTTTCACCATGTCGATACTTATTACTCCATTTGGGACTGAGTTCGATAATGAAGTTCTGAAAGTCTCCCACGAGTCCGGTAATGTACCAAGAAGCCATAACCCTTGTATCTCATCCTCAAACTTGATTTTCATTCCAACAAGTTGATTAATGATACCTTGGAATGTATTAAAGTGATCTGACATATGTGTTCCATCTTGATTCTTCAAAGCCATCATTTGCTTTATCAGAAACAATTTTATTATTACCAGTTTTCGGGACAAATAACGACTCAAGCTTGTTCCACATAGTCCGTGCATCTGTTTCGTCTCCAATATAATTTAGAATATTGTATTCTACCCAATGTCTAATAAAGCCATAAACTTTTCTATGACATATTCCTCATTCTAAATCAGTTTTATCTTCAGGCTTCTCAAGTTAAAAAATAGGAAGATAAAAATCCTTCACATATAAAACATCTTCCATCTTTCTTTTTCCAAACTTGATAATTTGAGTAATTTAAAGTCCCTATTCTAGTTGTACTAGTTTTCATTATTCAACACAAGGCCTAATTAAATTTTAACTTGGCTCTGATAACACTTTGTTAGGATAAACACTTAATTTTGTGGACCAATTATCCCCTTTTGTGTGAACCTAATAGGAAATAGCAACTAAAAATAATAATTCAAACAAGCATGAGACACAAGCAATTTTAACGTGGAAAAACCCCTCAATGTGAGGAGTAAAAAACGACGGACAGAAGTCAAAATCTCGACTATAATTAATAATGGGCTGCACCAAGTTCTCCCTAGCAACAACTAGAGGCATACAATAACAATATCTTGAGACAATAAATATCGGCAAATAAGAGAATAAACGGGGGAGGAAAATTAGAAAGATCTCACTTAGAAAGTGGCACCAACTATCCATTGTATCTGATTGTAGGCAGGTCCAAAAGAAATCTCTATCGTCCAGATTGAAGACCCTTGTGTTATGAACATGTTGTCAAAATTTCACCTCGATCGGACTACGGATTGATCTCCGATCATGCAAAAACGCTATTGTATAGAATGAGTTTCTACTCTTTTTCTTTTCTGTTTTCTCTCCTTGATCTACGTGCAAAAACTTTTTCCTCTCTCTCCGTTGCCTCTTAGTAATATATATATATAACCTAAAGCATTAATGGCCGATGTGGGCCTTAAAGTTGGGCTTTTCACACAATGTGAAAAAATACCCAACAGTATGGCATATTGATTATTTCAGCTGCCATCCTCTAATATTTAATCTCGAACTGGTATGTGAAGTTTCAACTTCTGAAATATCCAATTCACCCCCACCCTCCAAAAGGTTCCTGCCATGATCTAACCGTTAGTCCAAAATTTGGCTTTGCACCTATTGCCAATGCCCCATCCTAACCATCCATTAATTTCATTCCAAGCTCCCACCATTGCGTTCCACAACCATGAGTCGCCTTGTTTTGTTGAAAGCTTCCAACTATTTTTCCATCTACTCCTATATTTATTGATCAGTATTTATGCCCAAAGATCATTTGGCCTAACTAGCAACCCCTACACGAGTTTCCCAAGTAGCGATGTGTTAAACTATTTAAATCTATGTAAACCAAGGCCTCCTTCAAACTTGGATCTTGTTATCATATTCCAGTGAACTAAGTGTATCTTGCTTTGTGAATTTGTGTGACCCCAAAGAAAATTTATACACAACTGGTGAATTGTTTTGTGCAAATGGCCACCGAAAACCACAAAATATGCATCGAATACGTTAGGATGGTTTGAAGCACCGAATGTACCAAAGTGGTTCGACGTACAGAGACAAAGAATTAGGTGTCAACAGATTAACTCTATTGATCATACTTTGAAAAGTTGAAATACGAACTCTCCCATGAATTATGGGGATTCTTAGGTATTTTCACAGTTTAGAAGTTGTCTTAAATCCTCCAGCAATTTCAATATGGTTTTGCTTCTCAAGTAGTACATTCTTTGAAAAATGAATTACTATTTTAGAATTATTCACTTTCTGACATGATGGTTTACAGAATTTTCCAAGTACTAGACTCAGTTCTCCTATTTGTTCTACTGATGCTTCTACAAATAAGAGGATATCATCTACGAATGTTAGATGAGAGATTGGGGGTCCGTGGGTGCCTAGTCGGATTGGTTTCCATCTACCAGCTTGACTAAATCATTTATACAATGAGATAGGCGCTCTAGGCGAAGTACAAAAAGAGATGTGAAAATGGAAGACCTGGGCGAATGCCCCTTTTCATATTGAATTTGCACGTGGGTTCCCCATTCCATAACATTTGCATTGACAAAGAAGTCAATTATGGAGTGCCCTCTAGAAAGTTCCACAATATTCTATCATAGGCTTTCTCCAAATCCACTTTAACTACCGTGAAGCTTTTCCTTCTTTTAAGTCTTATCCATAATGTGAATCAATTCCTGAGCAATAACGATATTGTTCTGAATATGTCTCCCTAGAACAAAGCTAGTTTAGTTAGGGGAAACGATATCTCCTAAGTAATCCCTAAGCCATAACACAATAATATTAGTAATGAGCTTATATGAAATGTTGCATAAGTTAATGGGTATGGATTGAAAAATCGATTCTGGTTGTTCCACCTTTGGAATAAGGACCAAAAATGTGGCATTCACAATATCAATCGATCTACCATTTTCCAAGATACTTTTTCCAAAACTCACTACAGTAGGGGCAACTATGTCCCAATTTTGTTGGTAAAAGATTGCGTGAAAACCGTCTAGACCGTCTGAACTATGTTAATTCTTGTAACGCCCCAGGATTTTATATAACATCCTAGGCAACGCTAAATAATTCAACTGGCTAACCTTAACTCTAAACACGAGATAAGCAACTCCCTGGGAAAATAATTTAAATGGAATAAAGCTTCGACTCCCATACGTTTTATCAGAAATATAAATGTCATAAACTGTCAGGACTTCACCCTCCGTGGGCAATTTAAAAACAACAACATCTCATATTCGCCTCAGTGGCAAAAATTCTTAAATAAATAAAAACAACCGTACACCTAAACTCCAACGACAACAACGACGCGTTTACCAGCAACATCCATAACAAATAAAGTAGTTCTAAAGAATACAAAATTTCCTCCGCGGTTCACACCTAGCAATAACATAAATCTCA
>NW_019104572.1:328714-347482 GCF_001995035.1 Momordica charantia
ATATTCTTTCAACTGTGAGCAACAATAAATCGTGAGTAGCAGTAACTTAACTTTTGTATCAGTGCACTGCAGTAGTAATATTCTACAATTGGCTAATTAATTCGTGAGCATCAACCATACGAAATGATTCTCCTCTTCTTCTCACGATAAATATTTTGCACAGAACCTCAGCTACTCCATGCCTCTCACCCAATTGATGTTGGAATATCGAGGGAAGAAATTATGAGAATCGTGGAAAGAAACTTGCATAAAATCGTGGGTATATTTTCAATTTGAAATCATTGGTAAATCTACACATTAATTAATTTCGAATTTGAAATCATGATAATCTTTTTATAATTAATATATGAATGAGTGAATGAAGGGATTGTGAAAATAATTGGTTTGGGACCACAATAATTAAAGGTTTATAAAATCAAATTAGAAATTTAAATCTTTTAGATTTAAATATATATATATATATATATATATATAACAATAATAAATATAAATGCAATAAAATAAGGGTAAAATCGATATTATTTAAAAATCCTACATCCAGAAATCTAAATGTGAAATTGGAAAACTTTAGACATTTATGAAAATAAGTTTCTAAAACAGCCCGTCGAAGACATTATCTCTTAAAAATATCAAGAAATCTATTTGTTTGTGCATTTTTTAAACTTCATGAAATTCATTTTCCGCGATGTTTATTAAACATCATGTAATCCCCTTTTCGGTAAAGTTTCATGAATTCCCTTTTTCGTGATGTTTCGTAAATGTCATAAAATTTAATTTTTCATGACATTCGAAAAAACGTCAATCATTTGGGAGTCATCCATGTTTTCATGACGTTTTTTGAACCCTATGGAATCCATTTTTGATTACGTTTTTTAACCATCTGGTATCCCATATGACGTTGATCATTAACATTTTGAATACCTTTCGTGATGGGCATATACGTGACATTGTAAAAAAAATCATGGAATCTCAAATTTCTACTCGTGGTCATATTAGACCTAAGTGATTCAAATTGAAATATGCTCAAACTACTTCTAGAAGAAATTTCTCTCAAAGGATAAAAAGTTTTACAATGATCCAAGAAATAATTTCTCGAAGTAAAGTAAGGTGCATAAATCTGTTGTAAGAGATTCATTACATAATGTAGTTTGTTTCTCTTGTGGCTAAAGAGCGTAATTCCTATTACTTGTCAACATTTTATATTTTCAATAAAAATACAAACATGAAATGGATCCCTGAGTTTGTTAAATCTAGCCTTCTAGGATAAAAAAAATATGGATACCGAAGGATCAAATTTAAATTTTTATGTTTGTGTAGGTTTTTTTGAAAGCCTCAAAGAACAAGTTATAGTTGGATAGTGGTTGCTCGAGACACACGACGGGAGACCAATCCAAGGTTCACTCACGTGTAGTTTTGGTTGATTGTTTAAAGCATGACTTATATAGTATTAGTTAATTATATGATAAAGGCTCTCGAGTTGTGTTTGTTAAAAATAATTGCATTATTGAAAATGCTAGTGATAGAAAAGTTTTTTTTTTTGTTGTTGGAAGCATAGATGAAAATGTGTATACAATTGATTTAAATAACTACTCTATTAGTCATAAATGTTAATTGACTTTCTATGATAATTCTGGGTTATGACAAAGAAGACTAGCAAATTCTAGCATTCACTTAATTTTAAAATTTTCAAAGAATTCTTTGGTTACAAATCTTCCTAAGTTTAAATTTGAAAAAGATAAAGTTTGTGATGCTTGTCAAATGGGTAAGCAAAGTAAATCATCTTTCAAATCTAAAATTGTGATTTCTACATGTTGGGAAATTAAGCGCTTCAAACAATTTCCCCTTTCAAAGTAATATCCAATTATGTAAGCCAATCACACAATAATTTATACTTGTTCACCCCGAAAATTTTTGGGCTACGTCCAGTCTTCCACTCAAATGTTGGTTCCACTAATAAAGAGATTGGATACAAGCACTCACAATATCTCACCCCGATATTCACCCTCTAGAGATCCCAATAAACACCCCCTATACTTAGGTACAAGAATGAAGACACTTATAGAATAATCGAGAACAAATTATCTCAAAACGTTAGTCTCGATCTGCCTTTTCTTTGTATTGCCAACAAGAGCCACTGCCTTGAAACTACGGCCAAAAACCTCTCAAGGTCGGCCTCTCAATTAATCCTTTGGTTGCCCAAAAATAATAGCAAAACATTGCTTTTATGCATAAAATTACTGCAGCGTTGAGACGCTACCCACAACGTCTCATCTCCAATTCCTTTAACTTTGAAGATACTCTGATTCCCCATCCTTACCTCGTCATGTTGACTAGTAAATGGTGTGAGCCACTTTCTGTCTAAAGACACATGTGCCGATGCTGCAGTGTCCACAATCCACTCTAATGGTCAATCTCCTAAGTCGCTCTCAGCACAGGCTAGAAACTCTTCTACTTCTTTTGAAACATTGGCATAATTATCCTTCTCATTGATCCTTCTCAAGCTTTCAGCAAAAACGCTTAATGTGTCCCTTCTTGTGGCAGTAAAAACACTCCACATCTATACTACCATTCCCACTCCTCTGATTGTTATAATGTTGCTTTCCCTTGTAACTTGTCTTCGCTTTGCCACTGCTCTGAGTTAATAATGCTGATCCTAAACTGTTATCCCCTCTGCAAGTGGATGCATAATGCTTCCCACTCCCTTTTCTGAGAACCTCCTCTACAATTGCAAGGTCACAAATATCTGAAAATTTCAGACTATTATCCCCCAACGAATTCGACACCGCCATCTTTATCGTCTCCCAACTGTCAGGCAAAGAAGACAACAGTTTTCTAACCTTCACCTCTTTTAAAGAGGCGATCTACATAGACTCTAGCTTGTTTATCAGATCAATGACATCATTTATGTAGGAGTTCATGGTACCCTCTTCTATATGTATATTGAAGTATCTCATAATGAGATACACCTTACTGTTGGCAAAAGGTTTTTTATATTTGTCAATCAAAGCCTTCATCAATCCCATTGCTGTTTTCTGGCTTGCCACAAGACTTGCACACTCATCGTCAAACACAGCCTGATGATTGCTACCGTTTGCTCATCCACAACCCTCTTGTCATTCCTTTAGAGTTTTGTGTATGTTCCTGTATGTAAGAAGATCTGTCACTTGCATCTTCCAAAACCCAAAGTTGTTCAATCTCAACACCCGCTCGAAGTAGTAATGTGACTTTTGATTGGATCCCATGATACTGCAACCTTCATCATGATACCACTTGTTGGGAAATTAAGAGCTTCAAAAAATTTCGCCTCTCGCAGTAATATCCAATTATCTAAGCTAATCACACAATACAAATAGAAATATAGGGAAAGCAATAAATGACACAAAAAATTTATATTGGTATACCCCAACAGTTTATGGGCTATGTACAATCATCTGCTCAGATGCGGGTTCCACTGAGAAAGAGATTGGATACAAGTACTCACAATATCTCACCCCGATATTCACCATCTAGAGGTCCCAACAAAAGCCCTCTATCTTCTAAGTTTTATAACACACTATACTTAGGACATGAATAAAAACACTAAAAGAATAATCGAGCATAAATTACCCCAAGACGTCTATATCGATTTGCCCTTTCTGTGTCTGCCAACTCGAGTCGTTACCTTAAAACTGCTAGAAGAAACCTCTCAAAGTCGGCTGCTCAATTAATCCCACGACTGTCCTAAAATAAATGCAAAACGTTGCTTCTATACACAAAATTGTCATAGCGTTGAGATGCTACCCACAGTGTCTCAACTCTACGAACATGGCAGCGTCAACACGCGGTGTGCCATCTTTTTTCTTACTTTTTTTCAGTGCCCATTTCAACTGATTTCCATTCTCGCGTTGTCCTGACGCGTCCCAGCTCATCTAGACTCAACCCTAGTTCGTTCCAACGTCGATTTAGCTCCACCAATCCCAACATTACTACTAGATCCCTATAAGTATTATACATGGACTAATTTTGCCCTTATAAAATTACTAGTTTTATGGGGAACTATTATGCCTTTGTGATATTTTATAATTCTTCAAAATTTACTTGGGTTTTGATGTTAAAACATAACGATGATGCTTTGAAAATTTTTTCTAGTTTTGCAAAAAAAATCAAAAATGTTCAAATCAAAAATGTTTTTTGATTTCTAAAATTAGAAGTGATCATGTAGGAGATTTTAATAGTAATTCTTTTGAAACATTTGGTGAAGAAAATGCATTTTCTCATTATTTCTCCACTCCAAGAACTTCTCAAGGAAATGGGTGTGGTTGAAAGGAAAAATTGTACTTTGCAAGAATTTGCTAGGTCAATATTTCATGAATATGGTTTGCCTGCATACTTTTCGACAGATATTGTTAACACTGCTTGTTATATTTTAAATAGAGTTTTAATTAGATAGTCTTTAGATAAACTTCTTATGAACTCTGACATAATAAACTTCCAAATATTGAGGTTTTTAAAGTTTTTGTTGGAAATGTTTTATATTAAAGAACAAGGAAATTTTGAAAATTTTGATTCTAAGACAAATGCCGGTATTTTCCCTGTCTATTTGTTCTACTACTAAAGCTTATAGAGTTTTTAATAAGAGAATTTTAGTAGTTGGGGAATCTATGCATGTAGTATTTAATGAATCTTGCAATGTTGTTTCTAGTGAGTCTCTGAGTGATTTAGAAATAAATTTCAGAGACTTACTTGATAGTGATAAAGGCAAAGAAATTGCTTTAAGCAAGCTAGAAGTAAGCTTCAACCAAAATAAGGAGGATGGCTCTTCATCCACGTAAAAGGAGTGGAAGTATGCTCCATCTCATCCCAAGGACTTGATTCTTGGTGATCCCGAACAAGGTATGTAAAGTCGCTCCTCTCTTAATACGTTTAATCGTCTTGTTTTTTATTCTCAAATTGAACCAAAAAATTTTAAAGATGCCGAAAGTGATGAATTTACTATGCAAGAAGAACTGAATCCATTTGAAAGGAATAAAGTTTGTGAATTAGTCTCTAGGTCTTCTAATGCTTTTATAATTGAGACTAAATTGGTGTTTAGAAATAAAATGGATGTAATGGAAATATCATTAGCAATAAAGCTAGACTTGTGGCTCAAGGTTATTGCCAAGAGGAAGAAATAGAATTTGAAGAAACTTTTGCACCCGTTGCTAGATTAGAAGCTGTTAAAATGTTACTTGCTTTTGCTTCTTATAAGATTTTTTAATTTCTTTTTTTTTTTGTATCACATGGATGTCAAAAGTGCTTTTTCAAATGGTTATATTTTGGAGGAAGTTTATGTGGAACAACCTCGGGGCTTTGAAAGTCTGTTTAAAACAAACTCCAATAGCATGATATAGTAGACTTAGTAATTTTCTTCTTAATAACAGTTCTAAAATGGGTAAAATTGATACTACTCTCCTTATTAAGCTTAAAAAAAACGATATGCTTTGAGTGCAAATAAATGTAGATGCATTATTCTTTTTTTCTATTAATCCTTGTATGTGTGAAAGAAATTTCTAAATGTATGCATAATGAGTTTGAGATGAGTATGATGTGAGAACTTAGCTTCTTCCTTGGACTTCAAATCAAATAGCTCATAGATGATATATTTATAAGCTGAGAGAAATACACAAGAGATTTGCTCAAAAGGTTCAAATTTAACGAAGATAAAATTGCCAAAACTCTTATGAGAACATCCACTAAGCTTGACAAGGATAAAAAAAGTAAATGTATAGATGTGAAGACTTATCGAGGTATGACCGATTCTTTACTTTATCTAATCGCTAGTAGACTTGATATCACGTTTAGTGTATGCATTTGTGCTAGATTTCAATATTCTACTAAGGAATCTCATGTGCATGCCTTTTAAATATTTTACTTGGAACTATTTGTTGGAAATATTTTAGGGAGATTAAATTGCTGAAATAATAAATATACACATTTAATTCAATTAAATAACAACAAGATATAGAAATAAGAAAAGCCTATAAAATTGGGCATAGGCACATTCGTAAACGTTGTCCATAGAGAAGATGTGCCCCCATTGCACCGAGTTATTTGGCACTCCACTCCGAAGATACAACAATCCTTCAAAAGATCTTATATAGCAGTTAAGTTCTTTTACGAATACCCAATTGATCGTATACTCAAAATCATAAAACTCAAATCACACTCTTTGTATTTTACATAAAACAACTTGTTCGAAACTCTGGTAGAACAACCTAAGCCCTCTTTCTTAGAGTACTACCTCTTTTATAAGGAAGCATTCCCTAAAATTAGGGAGTCTAAGTTTAACAAGCTGCAGCAACTCCCTTCTATTTATTAGGAAGAGTTGACTGACCAAGTTAATAGAGGAAAATAACATAACAAAATAAAAATAATAAAAAAAATCTTTAAAATTTTCAACAATCCCCCACAATTTTAAGATTTTGAAAATAAAATATTAATGAACATGAGCATCTTTACTATGCAATAGGTGTAGGTACCTTTTGGGTTTAAACCTTCACTTGGTATTAGCAAGTGTACATTTGAAAGAACCATAGTAAACTAAGTCTTGAACTAGGTCTCTTCAGTCAAATTTCCACTTATTACACACATAGTACAAGCAATATATAGGGTACAAGCAATATATAGGGTATTCTTTTATCTCGGTTGCGCGTTAAACAGTCTTACGCATGTTGTTGACTAATAAATTTCGGCGAATCACAAATTACAACGTAATTATAATGACAAAATTATATGTCATTAAATTGAGGCCAATTAAATAATGTCATATTTTATTGGGCATTTGAATTCGACCAATCAAATTATGTTATAACTGTATTATGACATAAGTTGATCTAATAAGATTGCACCACATATGACATATAAATTGGTCCAATCAAAATTTGTCATGTCTATTTGATGATATAAGCTGATACAACGAAATTGTGCCACGTGGCGATGGACTTATAATCAGATGGGTCCAAGTCCACCTAAGGCCTATGAAAGACCCTACAAATAGAGGGGTTCATTCACCATCTAATCCAACTGGTAGATGATCAAAATCCTATATCCTCAAAAGAATCAAAATCCTGGAAAGGATCAAAATCCTACATCCTCAAAAGGATCAAAATCCTCCATCCCATCCTATAGAGGATCAAAATTCTTCATCCTCCATAGGATCAGAATCCTCTCTACAAATAGGATTAAAATCTCTTTGTCCTTTAGAGATCTAGGAGAAGCCAAAGAAGATCAAGATTATCATCAACGATCGAGATCAACAAGTCCGTAAGGCCTAGCCAAACAAGATCATCAAGCCCGAGACCGATCAAGATCATCATCAAACCCGAGGTCGATCAAGATCATCATCAAGAGATCAACAAAGCCGTTGATAGGCCGATCAAGATCAACAAGTCGAAAAGAGGCCGATCAAGATCAACAAAGCCGTCGATAGGCCGATCAAGATCAACAAGCCCCTAAAAATTCAAGGGAAAAAATCAGAGGATAAATATTAGAGGGTGTACGAACCCCCAAATATCAATACAAATTGTATTTAGTCCACGAAATATAATTATCTGAAATTTCGTGCGAACAATACTAGTGTATTACCACGTGGGATGCACAAATATTTTTTAATTATAAAATATCTTACATTTTAAATGTGATAATTTGAATTTTAAATTTTGTCAAGGGCAACATAAAATGACTAAATTTATGAGTTAAAGTAAATATGAGATCATTACACTAACTTATTTGGTTAAAACATTAATAACCTTCTTCATAGTCAAATTTTTATTTTACTATTTTATATTCACTTATTCTAACCTTCTTCGTAGCCATAATTTATTTTACTATTTTCTAATCATTATTCTATATATATATGGTTAACCATTTAAAATAATTTGTAGTTTTTGTTAAACAAATTTAAATTAGTTTATCAAGTAAATTAATTTAATCACTTCATCAAATTTCATTAAGTTTAAAAATCTAAAATTATAGTTTTTTAAATGTTAAATTATTTTGTAGATAAGCGAAATATATTTTGATTAATACATTCTTGGATTTTGAGTCCTTTATAAATGAGATTTTAATTTTTTAATAAAAATAATATATATTTGTCAATAGTGTCTAAAAAACACAACTCTAATATTTTTTTTTATTAAGAATACTAAAGTACAAAATCAAATTGATAACATATATAATATTTATTATTATTATTATTTTAATTATTGAATACATACATGTTAGCCTCATCATCGGGCCCGAGGCCTAAAGGCCGGCCCAGGCCCAGCCCAAGTCCGATCCAAGCTCGATCCAAGGTCAACGTTTGACCGGCCCGGCCCAATCTAACTCTTTTATTAATTGGATTGGATATGGATATTCATTTTTTAATTTGAGCCGGCCCGTGAACCAGCTCATTTGAGCCGTATTTGGATTGGCCCGTAGGGCCGACCCAAAAGCTCGATCAAATATTTATTAATATTTATATTATATAATATTTATATATTTTTTATTATTTATTTATTATAAAAAATAAATTAGATATGGTAGGCTATGATCTGTTGTTTCTCCCTCTTAAAGGTACATATTAGGGACATACTCTACCACCTCCCAATATCTCATTTAAATCATTGTTTTGAAACATATTACGAGGAAACTCTCCAACTTCCCAAATTCAAAATTTAAAATTATTTTAAACATATCTAATATTTAGGTTGTAATTTTTTAAATTTTTTAATACAAAATTTTCTTATAAATATCAAACTTATTTTCTTTTTCTTCACTCAAATTCTAATTTTAATTCTCAATCTCAAATTCTCTCAAGTTCCAATTGAGAGTGTTTAAATTTTCAATTTCTCTTGTATTTTACCTCTTTTCATCTCAAATTTTTTTCAAATCTTCCAATATTCTGTTTCAAGTTAAAAAAAAAAAGATTTCATATCTTCGAGACTTGTTTGTTTAACTATTTCCTAAATCTTCTCTCATTTACAATATTTTTTTTAAATGACTCATAGCCATATTCATGAAAATAATCTTCCTCTCACCATTGCCAATGATGATGAAGTTGAATTTATTGAAGGTGTCGGCTCACAATCTCGAAGTACAGACGCTACTACTATAAGTGTAAGTGTTGAAGTTGTTCAACGAAATAAAGGTAAGAGAGTAGCATTTTCTATTTGGGAATATTTTGAAAAGGTAGAAAAAAAAGTTAGATAACGGAAAAATAGAATTGAGACCAAAGTGCAAAACTTGTGGTAATTTTTTTTTCAAAAGATGGTACTAGTCATCTTATTATGCACATGAGATCTTGTAGTTAAAAACACAATGTAGATATTGGAAAATACATGCAATTAGGTAAAGATCAATTAGGTAATTTAACTAATTTTTCTTATGATAAGGAATATGCTAGATCTGAATTAGTAGATAACATGATTAGAGCAGAACTCTCTTTTACTTTTATAGATAATCATGATTTTACTGATACTATTCAGAGATCGTTTAACCCACAATATGAAGGTTTTTCGGCTTCTATTGCAAAAAATTATGTTATGGAAAAATTTTTGGCTAAAAAAGGTGTTTTAAAAACTTATTTTTCTAATTTTAAGGGACGAATTTGTTTGACGTCTGATATGTGAACTTCTTGTCATCAACAGGGCTATCTTTGGAAATTATGCAAACAAATTATATCATTTAAAATGGTTGAGTCTCCTCATACTGGTTATATAATAGGAAATGCCATATTAGAATCTCTCAGAGAATGGAATATTGTTGATAAAATTTTATCTTTAACTCTAGATAATACTAGTAATAATGATATAGCTACTTCATTTTTAAGTCATTATTTGAAATAACCACTACGCATTAATTTTCGTATTCGTTGTTGTCCCCATGTTTTAAATTTAATTGTACAGGATGGTTTGTCGATTCTTTTTTATTCTATTTCAAAGTTAAGATCTTTAGTTCGTAATATTAATAGTTCTCAATTTAGACATGAATTATATTTTAAATGTTGTAAACAATTAAACAAAAAGAGAAGAAACAATAGAATTGATTTACCTCATAGATGGAATTCAACATTTGAAAGGTTGAAAGTGGCAATAGCATATAAATAAGTTTTAGATTTGTATTGTATTGAATTGCATAATAGTTCTCGTCATGTTAATATTGTATAACTTACTGAGCTTGATTGGAGATATGCATTAGTTGTTCGAGATTTTTTAAATGTTTTTGATACTTCGACAAAATATTTTTGTTCGGTATATTCTTCTAGTATTTGTCAAGTTATACCAAATTTACTTAATATTTGCTTTATGTTTAAGAATTATTCAAATGTAGACTTATTTAAATCTGTGATTGAAAAAATGAAAGAAAAGTTWAATAAATAKTTTGATGATTTGCATATTACGTTTTTGCTTGGAATGTTTTTTKATCCTAGATATAAAAATCATTTTTTTGATACTTATTTAGATTTGTTGTTCGATAGTAATACTGATAAAATTAATGATACTATAAATTCATTTAATTCTAAATTATATGAGATATATNAGGCCCATCAAGATCGACAAGCCGCCAAAGAATTCAAGGGAAAGAATCAGAGGATAAAGATTAGAGATTGAATCCGCTATACAATCCATACAAACAATATAAAAGTTCAACTCCACGAAAGATAATTTCTCCGGAAATCTCGTGTGAACACATGCATCTTATTCATGGGTGTTTTAAGGGAGATTAGCTATGTCCCCATCGTCGCGACCTGACTACAACACCCACATAGTTAAAACCTCGAAGGGTTGTTGTGATCAACATTCTACATAATACATGCCTTGGTCATTTAGAGTTAGACTTTTTTATCATCACAATTATGAGCACTACCACCTTAGGGATGGGACTTGGAGTAATCCTCCATTATTATTATTATAATTAGTGCCCCCATAGTCACACTTCAACTTCGTTGTTACCCATTGAACCTATTTCATTGGATCTCCAATCTTTGAGGTTGCATGTCCGTTGTGATGATTATCTTATGGGCCTCTCATTCCCCTCGACGATTTCATCTCTCAAATAATTTTGATACATTATTTGTCAAATGATTTTGATACTGGTTGGCCAATGTGTTGCTCGTGCATATGGGTTGCCTGCAAAAACTCAATCAACACTCATCGATAGAAACATTTCTTTACGTTGCAATATTGACTTTTAAAAAAAATAATTATCCCCCACATTTTGAGATGTTTTATAGGATATATACAAAACATTTTTGCAAGCATAAATCATGAACACGATAATTTGATATATGTATCATACATTATCAAAATTGCTAGTTAGGAAGGGAATCTGAACACCAAAAATTAATTATTTCACCAATAATTAATTTACTTTTACATAATTATATTAATAAACTTCACCAATAAAATTTTTTTCATCGTTTGCTATATAATTTAAATAGCAAAATAATATCATTAATTAACCTTTCATAACACATGAGTAATTAACCAATCATACGGATTTACAATTTTCTACCACCAATAATACTCATGGCTATGAATATCATACATATAACTTCATAATAAATTAATTTTTTCCTTTCCATTTTAAATGCATGTCAACACGCAAATGGTAGACTATTTAATGTACAATTTTTCCTTTTAAGATAGACATGCTCAATCAAATATTCATAATAAATAATTTTATATCTCAATCAAATGAAATTATGTACAGATAAATATATCTACCAAAATCTTAAATCACCACGAATTTCACACATGTAGCTAGAAATATCTTAACCCATGCTTTAAGTAGAAATTTCACACATGTAGTAGCTATTAATATATTAAACAACCATTACTAACTTTTAGGTGTATTTTGCACATATAGCTAGCAATATCTTAAACCATCACTATTACTAGTTTTATTAATAATGCAATATAATTAACACGTATAGCTAGCAAGATTTTTACACCATTCGTGTACCAAAGGAAATAAGTTGTAAGGAAAATAATAGACCGAATAAATTAATATCAATAAAAACTTTTCAACCCAATGGAAATTCATGGTCAAATGAAATTGTCAATAACCACCGTAATTTAAGATATAAGATCATAACTTAAATTGACAATTTGAGATATTAATTACCTTATTTTCATATAATGTAACATGATAAATGATCAAGTGGCCCATGGCCAAGCAACTAGGAGGTCCCAAGATTACTTCAAATCAAACATAACTTTGAAGTTCTTATGATTGAGCCACCGAAAAGGGAGGTGCACCTTGTTGGTATAGGTAGTGACTATCAATTCTTTTAAGAATTTTCTTGACCATTCTTCTATGATGTCAGGATCTCTCTCATTCGGATGTGGTATCGGTTCATTCATGTACCTCTCCTCTGTAGTCGGACATCACATGTTTGTCAAACAATATGCTTAACAAGTCATCATGCTTTATATAATATAAACTCAACTAAACATGCAACTACATGCCAGAACCCAATTCTCCCAACACGATTCACTAATTCTCTTTCCTATTCCTCCAAGTCTACTCCTTCGAGTCGTATCGACCGCTGACCATCTACCCAGAGCCTCGACGGTTATCTACGGTGCTTGGCGTTCGACCCTTAACCATTTACCCAAGGCCCCAAACTGTTGCACTGACCCTTGACCATCTATTCAAGGCCTCGATTACTTCGCAACGTATTAGTCCTTGTCCATTCCTCTTAAGGGCCCAATACTTGCCTTACCTCTAAGACTCATGGCAACGACCCTCAACCATTTACTCGAGGTCTCCACACTCATCTTTGTCCAATGTTGACATATCGACCCTCGACCATTTACCCGAAGCCTCGATACCCAACTAGTGACGTATCAGTCCTCTGGCCCTAATACTCACCCATTCTCTTCATAACAGAACCAAACTCTCACCAGAGTCTTACTATATGATTACTAAGCCATGACCCATGCATCATTAAGCTCACACACAAATTTCAGCATGCTATCATAACCACAGACAAACATATGAATCATGAACCAATATGTCAATACGCTTTCACTATATAAATAATCTCACAAGAAGTCAGTATAAACACACAACAGACATAACTATCCATAATTCAGTAATATATCCAGCAATATACTTCTGAGGAGTTCAGTTCAAACACCAAACCATGGTAATGATATCATGCCATGAACATATCTACTCTCAGTAACGAAATAATTAACACATCTTCCATCGACAAGACATAAATACATTTAAAGTTACTATATCCAACATATCATTCACAATGCATCCAACAACAAGGTCAATATCTTAGAATAATTAACAATAAGCCTGATTTTATCTAAAATACTCATAACAACTAACAATCACAAAGAGATAATCAACCTGCATATTATTAGATAATACAACACACAGAACACGCCAACAATTTATGCATATTCAAACAACAAATGCCCCAAGTAACAACTACTTACAAACGAATGTCCTAACACGCTACTAAGCTCGCCGAAGGATTCTCTAAATCAAAGGTAATCAAACTTGTGTTAGAACGAACTAAAACCACTTAATTTGCATCAAAACTAAAATTAGGTGAGTCGTTACCTACTACCTCACACTAAAACCTCTTGAGTTAGGAGTGGGTAAATGCCGAAGGGGGTGGGTTTCCCTAATCGGCTTCGTATAAGGGTGGGTATCATGGATCGGGCCCCGTTTGGGTATGGGTCAACGCTGAATGTCGTCGGATTCAAGGAATCATCACGAATCTAGGCTGGGCATTGTATATCTAGGTTCGGGGTTGCCGTATTCGAGCTAAACACGTGCTGGCCGTGGGTTGTCGGCAAAGAAAATCTCGATTCTGGTGGTGACGCTGTCGTTCAACCATTGGGTCTCGCCAGAAAAGTTGCAGAAACCGTCGAAGCTACCAGATCTGCTCAAAGACTCTACCAAGGTTCGTGGGCGACGCCGTTCATTGCAGATTGCCGCTAGCGGAGAGGTCGCACCTCGAGTCTGATAATGAAACAATGTGGACCACGCGTCGTGGTAGAAACATCATGTGTCGCCAGGCGTCGCGCCGCTACTACAGGTTCGTCGGAGGGATGCTTCCATTGTTGCTGAGTTGCGCTGCCGAGGAAACTCAACACACAGGGTTGCCATTCGCTAGTAAGGGCGTTGAGGAAGAGTTGTCGTCGTCTGTGGTCGTTGGAGGCTGCGAAAGTTCGCCGGAGGAGAAGAGAGGTGGTGGCTGTCGAAAATAAACAAGAAGAAGGGGGGAGGGGCTGACGGCTGGGGTGGGTTCGAGAAGAAGAAGAAAAAGAAAGGGATAAGTATTTAGAGTTTTGCATTTCTTTTTCTTTTATTTTTACTTTAAATCCTAAATAATGCTAACAACCTTATAAATAAGAGGATTTTTCTTAAAAAGCATTTGGAAAATTTATTTGAGAGATTACGTTAATTTTAAAACCTAATAACAAAATCGGAAAGGGAAAAATTAAATTTAAAAAACCTTGAGTTAAAGGTTTAAATAAAATCTCTTTCCAAAATTGGAAAACTTAATTTATTTTAATCCAACGAAATTAAACTTAATCCTAATTCCCAAAATTAGAACTCCGAAACTAGAAATCTAAGAATTTAAATTATCAGCTTAGGGGAAAATCCAAAGGCACAATTTATATAAAAATTACTCGAGAACTCGGGCCGTTACATATGACATTGTTATAAATTAAAAATCTTTACAACGTTAAATCGTCATAAGTCAAAAAAAAAAAAATGGTTAAACCTCCTTATGCTCATGATATAGAAAAATAAGTCTATATAAAATTCAATGTATAGAAAGATTTCTATATATTTTAGAACAAATTCTTCCAATGTATGCAAATAATTTGCCCAAAATTAAACCAACTTATATAAGCCTCAAAACTTGCCAACGACTATTTGGGAAGCAAATTAAACTATATATGTAACGCTAAAATAGTTGAGGATCTAGAAGACTTGTCAAGGTATTATAATATACTAGATCTGCAAAAATGATTAATCATATAGTTAATATATTATATTTTACTATATTAAATTGAATTTCACCTAACGAAAAAGTAAATATACATAAGTTATAAATATAAATTCCAATTAGTGAACAATATACTTTACAACAATATTTCACGCTCCATGCGACCAACTAGGGAGGGATAATTTTGATTCAGTATAGAAAAATTCCATTTAGCTTTGAAGATGCTTAACAGACCTGTGGAACAAACTCCCAACTATCACAAATTAATTTGTTAAAGGTCGTACTATAATTCTCATAATAAGTTATAAATATATTGTTAAATATATTAAACAATAAAATTCACCAATTGAAGACTTACTACAGTGCAATAAGAAAATGGCGGTGTCCTTCCCGGTGTTCTTAATTTCAACGAGCTACAAGACACCGAAAACATATCATTGCACACATCACCCTATGCGATAGAGAATGCCAACAGCCGCAACCTCTTTGGCAAATCGACAATAAAATGCTCCTCCTTTTAAACATGCAACTACTCTGAATTCTTCCATGATTCACAAATAAAACTTGCAAAAACATTAGATTTTTCACATAAATCATCCACTGAAATGATAAAATCAAGCGTCGACGATCGAATCTTGCAAATTAATCTTTTCAAACCTTAATGCAGTGATATAAAGGAATTTGATCAACCTCAGAGATGCAAGTTTTGTTCGAACGACTATTCATCTCCCATTCCACCATCGCAAGCCTCACTCTCGAGAATGGTGGTAGTAGAACTCCAAAAACCCCAACGGATTGGTTCAGAAAATCGTTGCTATAAAGCTTACTTTTGAGCACAAATGGCAAACCCAAGAAACAACTTTGCAACGTGGATCAAGATCCACACTTGCTGCTCCTGTGGCAAAACTTTTTACTACCCATCATGCTGTCTTCGCCTCCTTCATCGCCTCCATAGCCCTTCCTAAACCATTTTTAGAGAGAGAAAATGTAGAGATTATAATTAGCCAGAACAAAATAATTTTCCCTATTTCAACATTAATGGCGTCGAGCAGAAAACAAATCTCCATGATCACCAAATTTGCCGGTTAATTCAAACCTCATTTTTTTTCTCTTTTGTTTCTCCTCCTTCACGCGTTCGATTCTCAAATTGCTATTTAATCATTTGGAAGCTCCATTATGGTTAAATGGCAACTGATACACCAAGACTTATGGCAGATTGTAGTACTAAAAGTTTGTTGTTAATCGTTTATTATTAAGTCAAGCAGCCAATACTAATGAAACACAAACACAAAGAGCACCACAAATAACAACATATTTATTAATTAAAATACACATAAAGAAACAACTCAAATAAATAGTTTATGAATGGTTTAATATTTCACATAAAAGGAGGAAAATTAACACCAATGAAAATCACACACAACACAAAAATTTTATACTCATAAATTTTCATCCACATCTTCTCTATGGTTGTGGGAAATGTTTTACGTTGATGGAATTTCTGAAATAATAAATATAAACATTTAATTCAATTAAATAACAACAAGATATATAGATAAGAAAAGCCTGTAAAATTGATTTAAGGAACATTCAGAAACGTTGTCCACAGAGAAGATGTTCCTCCATTGAGTTATTTGGCACTCCACTCCGAAGATACAACAATCCTTCAAGAGATCTTATGTAGCAGCTAAGTTCTCTTACGACTACCCAATTGATTGTATGCTCAAAATCATAAAACTCAAAACCACACTCTTTGTATTTTATAGAAAAATGTTGGGTTTGAAAGTTGATTTCAAACAAAGTCTCACATTGGCTAGGGAAGGGAATGATCATGGGTATATAAGAAAGGACAATTATCTTCACTGGTATGGGGCATTTTGGGTGGAACCCAAAGCCGTGAGGGCTATGCTCAAAGAGGACAATATCATACCATTGTGGAGATACGTGGGGTAATAGTCATTATATATCAAATGTTTAATTTTCAATGGTATATCAGTCGTTTAAATTGCAGTTTATCACTGCAATTTGTTGATTGATATACTAATATTATCAATAATTTTGATTGCGATATCAACTATCTCATATATATTAATATTAATTAGATACTAAATATAAGAGATGTAAGATGTATAAGTATATAAAGTATATCAAACTTTTAACTTGTTTTTTTGGATGTTCGTGGTCCATATCAATTTTTATGCAATAATTTTAGATTTTATTTCTTTTTGTTTGCACCATTGTTTTCATTTGATAAAAATTAGTGTATATATTAGATTTATATCAACACATAGGTAGCATAGTTATTTCAGTAGATATCATGGTTATATCAATGCTAAATTAGAGGCATATTAAGTATATATCACAGATGCATCAATATTATATTAGTGGTAAATCATATAATCATATAAGAAGTTATATTAGTATATATCATAGTTATATCAATGTTAAATTAAAGGCATATCAAGTATATATCACATATATATAAGTGTTATATCAGCCTGGTAAATCAATGGTAAATTATATAATCATATAAAAACTTATATCATTAGAAATCATAGTTATATTATACGCATATTAGTGGTAAACTATATTAGAATTTATATTAGTAGATACCATAGTTATATTAGAAGTAAATCAATTGTATATTAGTATTATATCAATGGTATATCAAAGACATATCAATTATATATCACACATATATCAGTGGTAAATCAATAAATAGTAAATAATATAATCATATAAGAAGTGATATTAGTGACATGTTGTTGATATTTTTCATATTTCGCCAATTTTCTTGTACTACGGTGGAAATGTCGATTTACCCCACATGTCGATGTTGAACCCATGAAAAGATGGATATATCAATGGGAATGTCGACATGTTAACGGATATTTAAAACCATGCTAATATATACATAATATTAAGATTAATTATTTTTAACTAATTTAGAAATAGGAAATGATTATTTCATGTAACTGAAATAGTATCCAAATCCAATAAACTAACATCCGAGGTTATGTCATGTAACTGGAATAGTATATAACAAATATACAGTATATATTTAATATACAACGTATATATTTGATATACAGTATATATACGATAAACAGATGGATAATGTTCCAGTAATAACATAAAGAGTCTATAGTATATGGATAAGGTTGGGTACCTGTAATGACCCCAATTTTTATATGTCATTAATAATATAAGATTGAGGTAATTACTCATAAAACATAATTTCATTAAAATAAAATAAGATAAAAACTTGTATTTTTCCTCTAAAAATGAAAACGATAACTTAATAAGACTTAACTTATAAATCTTTAGCAGCGGAAATCACAAAGTTATTATCCTTAAATAAAACAAGTAAAAATGTGGTATAGTCATAATTAAAAGTATATAAATAAAATTAAACTGTGTCTCATATCTCCTCCTCGTCAATGCTAAGGTCATCCTCGACGTTATTCTCGTCAACTATATAACTATCTGTAAAAAAAAATTGAAACAACATAGAATGAGTATAAAAAAATACCCAGTAAGTAGTTCCCATCATAAAGAACCTTTCATGCTCAAACACACACATCATGCTTATATGCATGCATACCTCAACCTAACATATAAACCAACAAACAACTTAACTTAAGATACTTATGCTTGCTAGCATAAAGTTACATATCTAAATCCTTAACTTGGCACAATGCTATGCAGAAATACCTCATACCATAACCGTCAATTCCGCATGTAATATTTATAGGGTAATTACCCCCCACAAATACCATCAA
>NW_019104572.1:393190-410524 GCF_001995035.1 Momordica charantia
GGGCCTTGGGTAAAAATGGTCAAGGGCCAATGGTTGAAAATGCTTCGAGGCCTCGGGTATAAATGGTCGAGGGTCGATGCACTTGTGTCGGGGCTCTGGGTATAAATGGTCAGGKGCCGACACTACCAATAGAATGGTTTTGAAGAGCTTGAGTAGCTGAGGTGAACATARATGTATTTGAGGTGTTAGGGAGCCAAGTGGACGGTAGTTGTTTTCTTATGATTGCGGTTAGCATCGGGTCTTATAGAGCATGTTTATGGATGAATGTATAATGTAATAGTAGAGTATGTCTATGGTTGTTCGCTTACTGTAATGATAGAGCATGACGATGTATGTTTCCTTTATGGTTATGAGCATGATGTTTGTNATGTTTCCTTTATGGTTATGAGCATGATGTTTGTGTGTGCTTGGTGAGGGCTACTTACGGAGTATATTTTATATACTCACCTCCCCTCTACAAGGATTGTTTCAGGTGAAGGACTCGTGGGAGACCATGGTGATGGGACGGAGGAGACCTGACGAGCGAGGACCATAGGCTGTTTAGTTTTCCTGTTTAGTTTAATTCATTGGTTAGGGCCTTATGTTGTGGCCAATAAACGGTTTATTTGCATTTGAATAATTGAGAGATTTTTCCCTTGTTGTTAGTTTTGCTTCGGGATAGGTGCCTAATTGAGTTTTATTCCATTTGTTTAGATCCATATAGATTGAATAATAAACTTGCCTCGTGAAGTGGTTCACGAATGTTGTTGAATGTTATTCCATGAGATTGATTTATCGTTAAATTGATGAGGACTGGAACTTGATTTTATAAGTTTCTGTGCATAGGAAGTTGGCAGGATGTAGCCGGGGTTAAATTTGATTAGTTGGGTAGTTAATGTGACCTAGAGGTGTGCGGAAAATTCTGGGTCGTTACACAACTGCTTTAAACTTCCAGTTTCTCTATGCAATGATCTCCATAACATTTTCTCCCAGTTCTGGTTGGGGTCGTCTACGGATGCAAGGAAAATTCATTAGCAAGTTGGAAGCGCCTCTATGTTAGGAAGACATAAGGGGGAATGGGCTTTTGAGACATCAGCATTTTTAATCAGGCTATGTTAGCAAAACAGAGTTGGGCGAATATTGCGTTTTCCAAATAGTCTGCTGGCAAGAACCCTCAGAGGAAAGTATTACAAGACAATGAATTCATGAAGGGCAAGTTGGGTAATAAGCTTTCCTATGCTTAGAAGAACATCCTTTGGGGGCGAGAACTTTTTTAGAAGGGTTACCGTTGGCGAGTCAGCAATGAGCACAGTATTATTATAGACTCAGATCCCTAGATTCATAGAGACAGCAACTTCAAGCCAATAATACACACCGAATACTATTCGAGATTTTCCTATGCCTAGTTGCAAGCTGAGAGGGGAACTTGGGATGTGGAGAAAATAAGGGATCACTTTATCCCATTGAAGTAGAGGAAATACTGTAAATTGATCTCCGTAAGAGTGATGTGGACGACAAAATCATATAGGGGCTGGACAAGAAGGGGATCTTCTCTGTCAAAAGTACTTATCATTTGAGAATGAACATGCATAATAATTCAAAGGGCCCTTATTCTTTCTTCCAATGTGGATGTACAGACCAATCTATGGAAGCGGCTCTGGAATGCTAATGTGGTGCCTAAGATAAACATTGCCTGTTGGAAGATTGTGAAAGACATAATTCCTCTTAAAATAAATCTTTGTAAAAATATTAATTTATATCGATTTGTGTTGTGTGTTCGGTAGGAAGAATAAAGAATCGGCAACCCATTTGGTTTTGAGACTGTAAAGTGTTATGGATGAGAAAATCTCAATTTTCTACAATTCAAATTCCCTTTATTTAAGGAATTCAAAATGGAAGATATCTTAATGGCCTTAAGATTCAAGAGAAGATATCCTATGTTCAAAAGGAGAAGATATCATATGTTCAAAAGGAGAAGATATCTTAATTGCCTCAAGATTCTCCCTAGATTCAGATAACCAGATTTAATTTCCTAGATGTATCAGAATTCGAATTCCACAATCCCTAGAGGGACCAGGATTCAACTTTTATAAATAGGGAAGTAAACCAAACCTAAAGGTATGTTCACAACACTCTACACTTTATACTCAACTACTATGATTCTGACTTAAGCATCGGAGCCTGTGTGGCAAAAGCCACATCGGTCTTTAATGCTATTATGTTTTGAAGGTCTCGTCGATCCCTTTTATTCTTGAAGATTGATGTGAATTTGGCAGAATCTCAGGAGACCAAATTTATGCAACAACAATTGGCACCGTCTGTGGGAATGACTAAGATCTAAAAGTCAAGACGATTGAGAGAAATTGGCTGATAACTGCTTAGATCTAAGGAGATCTCGGGAGAAACGAATCGACATGTATTCTAGAGGAGACCACAACTTTCTAACAACGAATTTCATACAACTTGGGGGCTTCCCCTACCTGGGGTAGCCGAGAAAAAAACAAATCAAAAAGTTCTGAGACAGGATCCAAAACGAACGAATCAACAAATTCCAGGACAGATCCTGGATGAGATAAATTGACGGATTCCAAAACAGACCCTGGGATAAACTAGTCAACAAATCCGATAAAAGAAAAAGCAACTTATTAACATACGGAGTTTCTACTTCAAACAATGGTAAGTTTGCTGTGTTATTCTGGTTGTTTATGATTACGAGAGTTTAGGTTTAATTTTCTCGTAACTGCATATTTGGTAGATTACATAATTTAGGACTAATTTTTTGGTAACTACACGTTGATATTATTTTTCCATAGATACTTACTCGTTTGTGATTTAAAAAAGCTCCTAACATCTGAAATTTAATTAATTCCTTATTACTTGAGCAATTATCTCTTTATATATTATGAATAAGACTTTTGACATTTGAAATATAATTAAATCTTTACTACTTGAGCGTTTATCATTTATTTCTAAATGAAAAACTCTCAAATGGGGGCATGGATAAGTAAATCAACAACTGGCCAAGGTACTCGAACAAGGACAGACCTAGAAGCAGGCCGATAAGTTAGAAGCCAATCAGTGAAACCAGGGAAGAGAATCCCAAGGTGCTAAAAAAGGTATGCGTACAGGCCCAACAAGGTCAAAACAAAAAGCAGGCAAACCTAACCAATCAATGAAACCCAAGGTTAGAAAACCATTTAGAAAAACCAAAATAGGTTAAAAACTCAAGGGTGTTGATTAACTTAGGGTAAACAACCGACAAAAGCCAAAAGGTTAGAAATCCAAGGCCGACTAGACTCAGGGTGTAAAACAATTGGCAAAACCAAATAGGTTAGAAACCCAACAGTGAATCTTGGGGTATAGAACCATGGGCAGAAGTCAAATAGGTTAGAAACCCAAATAAGTACCACTGGGCCCTGCTAATAAGTTAAATCCCAAGGCTAAAATCTAATGGTAAAAACTAACTGTATAGCAGCGCCTAAAAGACTTGATTGCAACCAACTACAACAAAAGAGAATGGAGGCTATGACAGTCAGCCTATAAAACGACAACTGACAACGACAAAAGGGTATCGACTCTACTCAGGGTATTGAACCATTGGCAAAAGCCAAATAGGTTAGAAACTCAAGAGTAAGGGGTACAGCTAGCACAACTAAAAGTTAGATCCTAAGGCCAAAATCTAACGGTTAAAACAAACCGTATAGTAAAGCCCAAGAGACTTGATTGCAGCCAACTAAAACAAAAGAGAATGGGGGCTAGGAAAGCCAACCCATAAAGACCGACAACCAACAACGACCAAAAAGATGGCTATTCCACAAAAATAGTCAACCCATAAACGACAAAATACTCTCAAACCAGAAGTCTGATAATCTTCAACTTTGAGAGTGGGGGCTATTATTATGGATGAGAAAATCTCAATTTTCTACAATTCAAATTCTCTTTATTTAAGGAATTCAAAAGGGATGATATCTTGATAGCCTTAAGATTCAGGAGAAGATCATATGTTCAAAAGGAGAAGATATCCTATATTCAAAAGGATAAAATATCCTGATTGCCTTAAGATTCTCCCTAGATTCAGATAACCAGATTTAATTTCTAGAGGGATCAGGATTCAACTTCTATAAATAGAGAAGTAAGTCAAACCTAAAGGTATGCTCACAACACTCTACACTTTATACCCAACTACTCCAATTCTGACTTAAGCATCGGAACTTTTGTGGCAAGAGTCACACCGATATCTTTAATGCTATTCTGTATTGTAGGTCTCGTCGATCCCCTTTATTATTGAAGATTGGTGCGAATTTGGTGGAATCCCAGGAGGCCAAATTTCTACATCAACATAAGGTATCAAAATCGTTTTGGAAAAACCTCCAAAGTTCTATGTGGATCTATGTTCTCTTAACAGGGGAGGCTGGAAAATTTGGGACAATTATTGGATGCTAGGTAATGCGACCACGAAGGAGGTGGATATGTTGATGATTGGTTCGTGTGTAATTTGGATGCATAGGAACAACGTGATCTTCAAAAGGGAGAGCCCTAATTCGTAGACTCTAATTAACAATGCCAGGAAAGTCATTACAGAAAACAACACAAGATCGGATCATCAAATCACCAATACATATATGGTGCATCACAAGAACGGAGTCTCTATGGCAAGAACTACCTAGATCCCTCCTCTTTCTTATACATGGACCTTGAATACCGATGCAGCCTAGTCGAAGAACCAGCCAGCAGGGGGACTTGGGTGGGTTTTGTGTAACTTTGAAGGTGTCATTATCCTTTGCAGACACCCATTTCGTCCATAACTATATAAGAGTGTGAAGATGTTGGGAGCGATGGTCCTTCGGGAAGGATTGTGGAACCTGCAATTTATGGTTTCTTATCCTATACATGTGGAGACTGACTCATTAGATGTAACAACCGAAAAAAAATATAAATATATATATTTAAATTATTATTTTTTTAGTTGCTTTCTTTTAGTTTCTCAAAGATAAACTTTTTTGTTTTAAAAATTATTTTCAAAAGATAATTTGTTCTTAGATTAAAAAAAAATAAAAATAAAGAGTTTTATTAAATCTTTATCTTTTTATGCTAATCTTTTTTTTTAAAAAGGATTCATTAAGGTTTGTTTTAAAAGCTCTTAAACCATAGGTTTTATTTTTCTTAAACTGCTAGACCTAGTTTTCTCTCCAAGAGAAAAAGAAAAGAAACAAGAGTTTTGGTATTTTCTCTAAAAAATCGGTANTTGTTTAAGGTTTATTTTTTTGATCTGTAGTTCTTTAATTCAGTTTATTGCGAAAAGTTTTGAGGTCTTTGTTTTTTAGAATAAAAGATTTTAAGCACTTTTTGCCCTAGAATTTTTTCAAAATTTTTTGTTTGAATCTTTTTATTTATGAGACTATTTTTGGGATATTTTGAGACTCTTTTGCATAAAAAGTTTACCTATTTGTATCCCATAAACTATAGTTTATTGTTCTAATTTTTACGTGAAAAATTATATGTTTTTACCAAGTTTTAAAGGTTTTCTATACCATTTTCAGATCTGATTTTTTTTATAAAAACCAGTAAATTGTTAATTGTTTTATGGAAAATTCTTGGAAGTTTTATTTTATAAAACAGAAAATTTTCCAAATTTAAAATTCCCAAATTTTCTATTGTTTAGAAGGTTTTTAAGTTTGTTTTATTGAGAAACTTTTTGTAAATTTAGTTTGCATTGATTTATATCAATTCTTGTAATTTTAAAGTTTGTTATTGTTGAATTTAAGAGGGTTTTTAACCTAGTTTTCAGATCTGGTTGTGTAGCCCCAAATTCATATTTTCCTAATTTTTTTGCATAAAAAAAAAGTATTTTGAATGGAAAAATTGGGTAGATAAGATTTGCTTAGTAATTGGTTGAATTTTAAATCCTTAGGTAGGATTTCAGGATTGATTTTGGATATTGGTTGTTTCTCGGCCTCTAAGTTGACAACTACCCAAGGAAGAAGTTACATTTGTAGGATTTTTCGCAAGAGGTAAGTGATTTACCGTATCCCTTCGAAAAGTGTTGTAAGTGATTTATCGTATCTCTTCGAACAGTGTTGTAACTGATTTACCACATCCCTTCGAAAAGTATTGTAGTAATTTGTCATATCCCTTCTAAAACTAAAATGTATTTTGGATTTGATATGAGGATTTGAAATTGATATCTTGCATATGAAATTGAAGTTTAATTATGGATTTGAAAACTAAGATTTGATAAAGTTTTGTTTAGATTTATTTAAAGGTTTGAAATTGATATTTTGTTTATTTGTAAAATATTTGAAATTTTGTTGGTATGATTTAATAAAGTTTGTTTAAAATTATTTAAATGTTTTTAACTGATTTAATATTGAAAGTAAGTATTTGTTTTGCATTTTATTTGAAAGATATTTTGATTGATTTGATAGGGCTATCCACATATGTCATGATTTTGTTTTGAGGAATGTTTTGCTTATTTGGGGTAGTAGACTAATTTGGAATTGATGGATTTCTGTTCTGTCTTATTTGTGGAAAGACACTTTTGTGGTTTGGCATTCCTTGGAAATGAAGATTCATGTGTGTGTTATTCATTCACATAGTCTCACACTTAAGTAACCGTTAAGTTTTGTTCTGGTCGATATTATTTCGATAACTTTGTTCTGGTCAATATTAATTCGACAACTTTGATAGAAGCTTCTGGTTGATTGATGTTACCGACGGGTGACCACATATGTTCTGTAGGCTACCCAAATAATGCAACCTTCCACTCTGATTTTGAAATTATGAATGAATGTAACATTGTTTTGAATGTTTGAATGATTTAGTTATTCGAAAGTTTGAAAGTTGTACCAAATGTTTTAGAAGGAATTTTGAAAGTCTTGATTGAAAGAAAGTTTGTTTTGAAGGATTTGAAGTTTGATCGGATGAAAGTTTGTTTCGAATGAATGGAAGGTTGTTTTGAATCATTAAAAGTTCATTTTGAATGAATGGAAGTTTGTTTTGAAAGAATGTAAGTTTGTTTTGATTGACTGGAAATTTTATCTTATTGACTTTGTTTTTGACAATATAATTTATTTTGAAAGTTTTGACAATTGTATTAAATATTTTAAAGAACTTTATAAGTTTTGATCTGTTCGTATTTTTATTTACGAATGTTTTGAAAGGAAAATTAATTTCGAAATTCGATATGGAAATTGCTTATTGATTATTTTTGTACTCATTTTTGTTTACCTAAATGTTTTTCAGATGTGAATGATCGTTCTGGTAGAAGGTGAAATTTAGCATAGTGGCATGAGTTTAAAAGTCATCGTCCTATTTTGTTAAGTTAGTTTAGAAAAATTATGTAAAGAAATTGTTTCCGCTGAATAATTTTAGTTCTTAAAGTTTCTTCAAAGTTACATTTCCACATTTTGTCAGAATGACAGTATTAGAAAATACGGGTTGTTACATTAAAGGTGGCTAAGTTGTTGCGAAGCGAAGATGATGATATTACTGAAATAACGTGGGTTATCAAAGAAATATTACATCTTCAGGATGCCCGTGGCTTCATCTCATCTAATAAAGTGAACAAGGATAGTGTATGTTGGAATTCATGTATTCCTGATTGGCTGGCACTTGTGGCGAATCGAGACCTTATTCCTTCTTAATAAAATTTCTTCTTTTTTCAAAAAAAAAAAAGAAAAAAAAACACTATAGGTAGACGATCTTAGATATCATTTTAAAATAAAGATACCATCTATTTCAAAAATATTTAGAAATTGTTTCATAATTAGTACATAATATTATTTTTATCATTTTACAAGTTCATGGCCATAGTTATAATTTTGAAATTTAATTATTACTCGAGTTTGTTTTCTATAATTTATTTATGTAATATCATTCTTAATCAATTTTCTATTCTACTAACATCTATACTATATATAAATGAGGTTATGGAGGAGAATCTTTGCCTTCCATTTTTGCCCCCCATTTTTTAGTGTATACCTATTTCACCCTTGAAACTTCTACGGGACACGACTATTCGAAGATGTCTGTTGAGATAAATTAATTTAAAAGAGATGCGACTGTTTAATTAAGTGATGATGGATCTATTCACATCTAAGTGTGATTGCAAACCACCTATAAAAGAAAAGAAACCCATGTATTTTTTTATTTTGCCCAAAACTCATGTTCGAGACACTGCAAAACTTCCTTGTGAATTGTGTGGCTGGGCGAAAACAAGTGGTGCATGTGATTGATAATGATGAAAGAAAATGAAAGTAACGAGAGTTGTGAAAATTGGAAACCTCCATCAGCGACGATGAAGACAACGTTGGCGTCATATATCTGTGATTGAAGGTTTGTTTTTTCCATACTATATCTAAATGAGGCTATGAGGAGAATCTTTACCTCCCCATTTTGCCCCAAACTTTTTAAGATATACCAAGTTTACCCTTCATCTATATTATATATTATTCCATGTACCTCTCCTACTGGATGCTATTATTTAGATGAGGTGTCTGTTTAGAGAAGTAGTACATTGAAAAGGTATGACTATTCTTCCTTTACAAACCATTTATAGAAGCAGTGCGTCCGTTGATGAAGAGGTATGATTGTTCTTCCTTGACAAACCATTTATAAAATGAAAGAGTGTAAATTAAAAACTCATATCTTCTTTCCCTGAAAATGTCTACAAAAATCTTTCTTTTATCAAAGAACTCATACATTTCCAAAAGGATTGGAAATTAAAAGTTTATGCTCTTCGTAGGAGAAACATTGAAGCATGCCAAAATCAAGATTTGCGAATACAAAAATTAATTTTAGCGAATGAAGAGGTAAATTATAAAAATTGATGTGAATTATGAGCTTTATTTTTTATAAATTTATGTAAATTATTGTATTGTTATCATTTCTGAGTATTATTTTTTAATAAACTCACAATTGTTGTTTTCTCTTTAATTATTTGTTTTTGGATCCTTATAAAATTATATTTAATATTTGTATTTGTATATTCTTTTCATGATCTTTTGGATTTTTTATTTTATGTTTATATTTTTTTTAACCTAAGAGAGGACTAAGCATGACAGTACACTTTCATGGCCAACATACAAGCATCTTCATTCTTCATTCCCCATTTAACTCTATTGAAGATTCAGGTTGAGATAAATTTAAAAAAAATTGACTATATAACACATTCCTTTTTCTGCAATTCACCCATAGCAGACAATGCCTCTGTCCAAGGAGACTACAAGTTCGTCTAAATTGTTCTCATGATTTTGTCTATTTCATCCGCTAAAAAAACATCCACCTTCATCGGTCATGAGCTGAGATTTAAAATATATATATTGTATTTATTAATTTTACTTTTTGGATTTCTAAATTGATGTTAATTTTGTACAGATCATATTTTGACTATCTGTTTCCTAATTGACGTGGGTAGTTACTATTATATATCTTAACTATTTTTAGATTATGTGTTTAGATTTTTTAATTTTGTATATCTGAATTCCAAAATCTATTTAATCTATTAAAGAGGTACAGTATAAAATTATGCATTTCGGTTAGGATTTAACTTTTAGTTTTTTTAGATTATTTTAATCTTTTTATGTAGATTATTTTCAATTATATATATTCATGATACCTTCGTATTTTAATATTTAGTTAAGGCTCTTTTCAAGTTTAATTTAATATTCAGTTAATCTTTTTTCAAGCTTTAAAATATATTCATGTTATATTTTAGTATTAGTTTTCATATTTATCTTAATATGTCTTTGTTCCTATTTTATTTTTCTTGGTCGTGTGATTCTTCATCCCATATTTTTTTAATAATTTCATGGCAGTACCCATTATTCAGTTTATTTCTAAAATTTCATTTCTTTAATTTCTCTTATTTGATATTTTATTTTTATATTTAAAAAAATATTTGATTTGTCAATTTTCAATTTTAAAAAGTAGCTTAAGAGTAATAAACGGTCAATTTTATTTATTCCTACTATAATTTTGACTATCTAACAAATAATTTCATTGTTTAGATTTTTAGTTACATAATTTGATTTAATATATCATGCCTTAGATTTACTTATTTTTAAATTTATAAAAATATTTTTAATAAAAAATTGATAACCACATTTATTATTTCAAATTTAGATCATATTCAATGTTTTCTACACATCTTATTTTATTGTCTTATTTTTTAGTTGGAATACTGTATTTTTTATATAAAATATCAACCAATACTAATATATTTTATTTGAAAACTAAATATTAGTACCATTTAAAAATTCGGTTTAGTTGTCATTCTATAGGTTAAATGTTAGAGACATTATATTAAAATATTTAAAATCACCTGCAATGCAGGTGTTATTAACTAGTTTAAGAAAAATGTTATTATCTTTATTTCTTGAGTTTTCTTCTTATTTTTTTTTATGAACACAATATGGTTTATAAGTATTAAATAAAAAATTAGTTAAAAAATAATCTCGAATTTTTATAGAAATATTTTCTTTCAAATAAAAAAAAAACTTCAAGCTAATTTAAAATATTGTTAATAATTAGTTAATAATATATTTAATTTAATTTCTAAAAGTATATTTCTCTCATTAATTATATATTAATTATAACTTATTAAAATTAATATAATAGAGTAAAAGTAGACTAAAATTAACTCTTTAATCATAGCAATTTACTATAATTATTAATTAAGTACAAAATGAATACAATATAGATTTTAAATAAGTACTATTAACTTCAATATAATCTTAGTTGATCAGCACTAATTGACACCTATCTTTGAAATTTTTTTTTAATATGACTTATTATTAGACATATTCCAAAAATATACCATCCACCAAAAAGAATAATACTTAGAAAATAGATGGTAGAGACAATGTATGAAGTGGTAGCTATAAGTCNGATCACTTCTGCATTTTGGCCACATATCGTAGGTCGTCCCTTTAAAAGACGACTTGTAATTATTTTTTTTTTCAAAATCTTTTTATCGAGGGCGGCCAAAATTTTTTTAATATATTTTAAAAACAAAAATCAAATTAAATTAAACTAAAAAATATATAACAAAATCTTAAAACAAAAAAAATCTATCGTTTTAAGAAAACAAACTTTAAATTTAATTTAACTATAAAAATCTTTAAACAACGAATAAAAGTAAATTAAGTTTAACTATACAAAAAAAATCTAAGAATATCGTAACTAATTGTTATCAAGCATTTAAATTTTAAAGTAACTCTAATTTTTTAAAAATTAGATCAGATGTGGTATCTTAGGTACTAGAAAAAATATATGCATTTTTTTGATGTCTGGAACTCAATAGTGTTTGAGTCATTGATTTCCAACTTAACAATCACTCACAATTTATTTTTTCTTCACCAACCTCTCATTCCTTCGCCACTTTGATATGCAGAATGACAACTTCGATAAAAATTCATTTTCTACTTATGACATTTAGATTTGAGTTATAAGTCTCCACATAACAATTTCTCATTATCGAGTCATTATTCTCTACTTCTTTTTATTAATATTTATGGGGAGATATCATTACATTTAAAAATTTTAGCTATAAATTTATTTTTCAATGCTTAGTTAGTTAAATTAATTTATTTTAAGATTTTGTTTTTAAATAGGTTGTTAGATTTTATTTAAACATAAAATCTTAAAAACATAATTTTTTGGTATATTTAAAGATTTTGTTAGATTTTTTTAGTTAAATTTAATTTGATTTTTGTTTTCAAAAAAGTATTTAGAAAATTTTTGAAAAATTAACCATAGATGAAGATTTAAATGTTTCATTAAGTTGATTAATGTATGAAATTTAAAAAAGATTGAATGAAAAATTTTTTCTATTTTACTTTTAAATATTTTATCTTTAATTATAATTAATTATAAAGCTTTAATCCATAAATTTTACAACTGTATAGCTTTTATAACCATGAATTGAAGTTTTTTATAGAAACTCTTTTTTTTGCCATTTATTATTTTTTCTGATAAATAGTGGGTTTTTAAATATTGAATTAAAAAATCTTACGTGGCAGGTGATAATCTACTAATCTATATACATACAACAGAATAGCCTTAAAATATTTAGCAAAGCAAACCCGAGCACATAATTGAACGGGTTAAGACACCTATCTCCGATCAAAAGGTCGTAAGTTTATATTTAGCAAAAAAATTTTAATAAATTAAATTTATTTTGATAAAAATAGTTGAAATGAGAAACTAAAATAAAAAATAAAAAACTATATATTTATCATTATTTCATATTTTTATCTTATAGATGAATTTGAATTCATTTATAATTTACAATATAAACTAAGTAAATATAAACGTCCAAATTATTTACTTCAAATAAAAAAGAATAAAATCTTGAAAATTTTTACCTAAAATATGGAAAGTATCTTTTTAATTTAAAAATTTAAAAAGCTTTATTATTATTTCAAAATATATAAAACTCATCGATCATTGTAAAGTTGCTGTGGTGTAGTGGTTATCACGATAGTCTTACACACTAAAGGTCTCCAGTTCGATCCTGGGCAGCAACATTTTTTTTTTCTTATTTTTATATTTTATGCAAATTTTCTTTTACAAAGAAGCGGCCTCGACAACATTGGGCTCAAAAGAGTAAGGGTCCACGATTGTCTATTTTATTTAGTTAAGAAATACTTAGCAATTTCACCCCTGCATGAAATTATCAGTGTATATGCAAGTTTTATTATTAATTATTTCTATATTTTTGATAAACTATTTTTTATTTTAATACAATACTATTTAGTCATTAATTTATGAAAAATTTTATATGATATTTAGTATAATAATCACATTATTATTAAAACTCGAAGGATAATTAACAGTCGTAAAGATTTTATTTTTGGAGCAAAAATAATTAAGGGATTAAATTAATTTATAATATTTATAACCACAATCAAATTATTATACATTTTCTTCTAAATTCAAATTCCTATGTCCAATAACATAATAATTAATTTTTTATAGTATCAAATATTATCAAAATTATAGAACAGTATAATTTTGATTTGGGAGATTAATGTTAGTGAAGTCGTACCGTGATCGGGAAGGATTGAAAAGGAACCTATGAAGAGAGAAGTTGTAATATGAAGGAACGGCGAAAAGGACCCTATGAAAATTGAAAAGGAATCTATATTTCAAAAGGCCATCCAAAATTGGTTAGATGTCGCATCTTAGGATACCCAAATATCTCGAGATTCCGAGTGTAGTATTGAGTAAGTTGAAATCAGCTCAAGAAGGAGTAATTCTACCAATTATCCAATGGTTAAAGGTTAGAAACCACTGTAAAAATTAGTAAAGATCTTCTCCCTATAGTGGATGTAGGCCGTGTGTCGAACCACTTAAAAAATTGCTGTTTTTCTTCTCCTTCCCCTTCATCTTCTGTCTTGTCTTCATCAATCATTTTTCACCTTCTCTGAGAGCACCGCCAGAATTTGTGTCTCCCATTTTGTTCTGCATGTACTAAAGAGAAGCAAGAGGCTTAAGGTGAGGTAAAATCTCAACAAAATTGGTATTAGAGCTTGCAGAGAAAAAGAAAGTGATAGATCAACAGAAAGAACCAGTCTTTCTTTTCAAGAAAATATTCAAGATGGCAGTTGCAAGGTATGAAATCGAAAAGTTTGATGGTAAAGGGGATTTCGAACTATGGAAAACCAAGATTAAAGCAATTCTTGGGCAGCAGAAAGCCTCTAAAGCGATTACAGACCCTACAAAATGGCCAGACGCCATGACAGAGGAAGAAAAGGAAGTTATGCAAGAAATGACATATGAAACTTGATACTGAATTTGAGTGATAGCGTTCTAAGATAGGTTATAGATTTGAAAACAGCCTATGAAAATGGACAATAGATACTCTTTTTTTGTCAAAAGATTTACCGAACAAAGCCTATTTACGGGAAAAATACTTCACGTACAAGATGGATAGCTCTAAGACACTGAGTGATAACTTAGACGACTTCAAGAAACTCTCATCAGAATTTAATAGTCTTGGAGAAAAGATAGGTGCTGAGAATGAAGCATTTATTCTTCTGAATTCACTACCGGAATCTTATAGAGAAGTAAAAGTTGCTCTAAAGTACGGTAGGGAATCCATAACCACGGATGCAATTATTTCTGCAGTCAAGACAAAGGAGCTAGAATTGCAGGCTAGAAAAAGAGAAAACTCAAATGCAGAGGGACATTTTGTAAAAGGAAAATTCAAGAACAATGAGAAATATCAAAAGAATCAGTACGAAGATAGAGAAAAAACCAGAAAAGTGTAACTTCTGTCGTAAAATAGGTCACTTAAAGAAGGACCGTTATTTCCTCCAGAAAAGACAGAACACAAAGCAAAAGAAAGGGAAATGAGCAGAAGTTTCAGTGAGTGAAAACTCTATCACATACTCAGATGTACTTGCAGCCACTAATCACAAGGGGACACCTCTCTAGAAAAACATGACTGGGTATTATACTCAAGGTGCTCATATTACATGACTCCATCAAAAGCGTGGTTTCACACCTACAAGGAATGGGATGGAAGACTTATTTACATGGGAAATAACAATGTATGAAAGGTTGTGGGAATATGCACTGTTTATTTGAGATTAAAAGATGGTTCAACACGAAAATCTAACAAAATGTAAGGCATATGAAATTTAATCTCGTTGGAAATGTTAGGTTCAATCAACTGTAAATATAGTGCGTAAGATGGTACTCTAGAGGTATCAAAAGATTACAGGTTGGTGCTTGTTGGAGAAAAAATCAATCGACTTTTTGTTGTTAAAGATGTTGAAAAATTCAGCACAGCTTTAGTCTCTACGGGTGGGGAACTAACCAATGGAGATTTATGGCACAAAAGATTCACATATCAGCAGCAAAGGTCTGAGTGAATTAACCAAACATGGCATATTATCTAAAGCTTCAATAAGTCAACCTGGCAAAGCTTCAACAAGTCCGACCATGTAATCATCTCAAGACTCATAGTAATTGTATCAATTACCCAAGGGTTAAAGGTTAGAAACCCATGTATAAAAAACCAATTAATTTTGTACGTGGGAGTAGTTGAGAAAGTTACCTTGTAAAATTTGTACGGTGAAAATTAGTAAAGATCTTCTCCCTATAGTGGATGAAGGTTGTATGTCTAACCCCTTAAAAAAATGGTGTTCTTATTTCTCCTTCCCCTTCATCTTCTCTCTTGTTTTCATCTATCATTTTTCGCCTTCTCTGAGAGCATCGCCAGAATTTATTTCTCCCATTTTGTTCTGCATGCACTAAAGAGTGTTAGGAATGACAAATATTAAAACCTGTTGTTGTCCCACATCGGAAGGATAACATTTGGGAAGTTGGTTTATAAGCATTGACTCTGTATTGGGTTTATAAGTTGGTGTGAGGCAAGCCAAGACCAAGGCCCACACGCGCCGCGTTGGCTCGGGCCTGACTTTCCTTTTGGGACAAATTTCTGGCAACCCAGAGGAATTGTTGGATATGTAGATAGATGAACGTTGATTGAAGGACAAATGGGTGGTTAAAATCATTTTTTAATTTTTATTTTTTAAAATTTCAATGTTATTTTGGGCCACTCTGTCACTATAAAAGACTGACTCCCCTGCCATTTCAAATCATCCCATTCATCTCAATCTCCCATCTATTCCTTCACTTTTCCCACCTCTTTCAACTATCTTAACTAACACGAGATTGATTCAACTCCCATTCCGACGAGTGCACGTTTGAATTGGAGGTTGTGTTAACCTTGGGGAGCGTACTGACAGTAAAACGATTTAGCACGGAGGTCGTACCGATTTTGCTTTCAAGGCAGTGGTTTCGCCCACGACAAACGTTTTTACCTCTTGGTTCCAATTTTGTCCTTTATTTTCCTACAATTCAAAGCAAAAACTACTAATGGCTGCTATCTGATCTGCGAAGGTCCTACCAGACTTGTCAAAATTAGAACCACTTGACGGATCCAACTACCACCGATGGTCACAAAAGTTATTGATCTTCTTTGAGTAGCATTCTCACTACTGCTCAGCCTGTCGCCGTTACTACCGCTGCCACCACTATTGCCGCCGCTGCTACAATTACCGCTACCGTCACCGCAACCGTCACTGGTCCGCTTACCATTGTCGCTACCACCGTTTCAGTTGCTGCTACTGTTCCCGGGACGTCTACTGTTGTCGAAGCTGACAAATTCGAGAAAGACAACAAAACGATCCTTGGGCATCTTCTCAACCATATGAACAACTCTCTTTTTTATCTCTTTGTAGTCCAAAAATCTGCAAAGATCATTTGGGACATGTTTGAGTCTAGATATGGTGGGGACGATGCTGACAGAAGGAAGTACGTCGTCGGTAAATGGCTTGAATTTCAAATGTCGGACGATGAATCGGTGATGAACCAGGTTCATGAGTACGAGAACCTAGTGGCAAGTGTACTGTCTAAAGGCATGAAGATGTGCGAGATTCTTCAGGCCAATGTGTTGCTCGAGAAATTCCCTTATTCCTGGAGTGATTATCACAACCACTTGAAACATAAGAAGAAGGACCTGACTCTGCAAGAGCTGATCAGTCACGTGCGCACGGAGGAAGCCAACAGGCTAAAGGATAAGCTCTTTTTTCAATCCCTAAATTCAGTTAAAGCTAACTTAGTTGAATCTTCTAGTGCTTCCAAAGACGGGTTCAAGAATAAAGGGAAGCAAATTGCAAAGGATAAAGCTAAAAAGAACAAAGGTCTCAAACCTAAAAATACTTGTGGAAGAATCGAGAAATCTAAACTGGTCTGCTATGTCTGTGGAAAATGATTACGCTTGTTTACATGCGTAAAAAGAAGGTTTTAGATGCTCTTTTTACTATGTTTTAACTTTGTTTCTGACTTTTTCTCGGTCATTTGAGTTCCAATTCATGCAAAATTCATATATGATGGTTTGTGGTTGGCTTATATTGTATTTATGACATTTTAGGACCATTTGGGAGTGCAAATTAATCAAAAGAAGCAAAAAGTCGGAAAAACCTACATGGGAGGTGCCAAGCGCCTGCGTGGCTGCAGAAAAACTAGTTTTCTTCCAACTTTGCCCTTAATGAAACGCGTCTTCCAATGCGTTTTGGTGGTTCCAACCGATGCATATGTGTAGAAGAAGTGTTCCACTATCAGTTTGAGCACGATTTAGTCAGTCAAAGATGTTGGAAATGGGTGATTCACCATCGTTTTAGGACCTACCTAACCAATTCTACACAACTATAAATTCCAGCCGCTTCTCCACCAAAGTCATCAAGCCTTGCTTTCTTCTCTTGATCATTTTTAGTGTTTCTTTGTTGCTTTCTAAGTACTTTTGAGTTGCTTTCATTAGTTGCTTTTGGTTTTTAAATCCCG
>NW_019104572.1:423395-471220 GCF_001995035.1 Momordica charantia
TTAAGAGGGCCATAATTCACTTCATAATACTCTAATCAAACTAAAAAAGAGATTTAAGATGGTTGTTACCTACTGACCCTTACCGAAAAGCTTGATGGATGGGTGCCAAAAAAAGTCGATCAGTACAAATCTGAGGTCTTAGGAGCTCCAGCTCACAAATCTGGTTGGTTGGTGTATGATCATCGGAGTTTGAACTACAGCGTTCAGAATCATCGGAGGTTGCCTCTCACCTTCAAGAATCGCCAGATTGCTCGTGGGTTCGCCGTCGCTTGAGCCGCACTGAACAATGGAGGTCACCGCCGGTCGAATGGATGAACGTCGTCGTCGTTCGAAGAGATGGAAGTTGTCGCCGCCGAATCGTCGCCGTTCGCACTCAGTGAAGTTCGATTCGCACGACAATAGAGCTGGTTTATTTGTGTAGGGAGGGAGGCAAAAATTTTTTAGATCGACACATTTTCGTGGTGAAAATAAAAGTTAGGTTAAAAAAGTAAAGTGAATTTTAATGGCGGGCTGGGCCTAACATTAAAGGTAGATTTACAATATCAGGCCTCGCTCGACATTGAAATATAAATTTTAATTTTTTTTTTCGATTTAGCGCATTTTTTAACTTGACCGACATTGTTTCCTCCGGTTTTTTTTGTCCGACATTAATTCCTCCGTGTTTTTTTTCTTGTCCGACATTAAAACCCATATTTCTAGTAGTGTAAGGATTGCAAAAAACCGTATGTACAATGGCAAGAGACATCACATACGTCTAAGACATGGAGCTGTGAAACAGTTGTTAAAAAATGAAATTATATTCTTAGAGTATGTGAGGTTCGAGAGGAACTTAGCAGATCCTCTAACTAAAGGCCAAACAAGGAGAGTAATTATGGAGTCCTCAGGATGTATGGGACTGAAGCCATGATGTTTTCTCACTAGCATGAATCCATAGCCCTTCTTTTAGGTGGTCCATGTATGGACTTGATGGATGTAGTGAAGCATATGTGAATCCAAAGCCCTTCTTTGGGTGGTCCATGAATGGACTTGATGGATATGATGAAACACTATGAATTCATAGTCCTTTTTGGGTGGTCCATGCATGGACTTGATGGATAATATTCAAAGTCTTCATAGCTCAGTTTTGAGTGGTTTATCTATGATAGACTTGATGAAGCGACAAATGTGACTGTGAAGGTAAGGTCGCCTTCTATGAAAGAGTAGAGTTGAGGAGTCTCTTTCTAAAGCTTTCACAATTACTCAAGGTGTATGTGCATGGCCATTCAAAGTACTTGACAACTATTGCGGAATCAAAATCGAGGATTCACACGTATTATGGGGGTCTCAACTATAAATACTGGAAGTTCAAGAGGTAACCCACTTTCATTACTTAGGTTGTTGCTCTACTTCACTATGCATTAATTCAAATCGAAAGATATTACACTACTAGAATTTTGGGTTTTTGTGACGCCCATGAACAGTAAATTACTGTTGAAGATTATTAAAAAACGTCATGAAAAGTAAAAAACTCATTTTTAGAGGGAAAAAACAGAGATTTCCGGATTTTGACCTTTTGTGACATTTTTTAAACCGTGACGAAATGATCGTCAAAAAGTTGATTTTTTGTGACGTTTAAAAAACGTCATGAAAGATTGAGGCGCGTTTTTCGCGAGAAAAGACGGAGTGTTCCGAATTTTGTACTTTTCGTGATTAAAAAAATAAAAAATTGTATTAATATTTTTATCTTTTTTTTATATAAAGTTAATATTTCAATCTAAAAAAATCCAAAAAATAAAAAATACTAAGTCCAAGTTATTTCCTCCCTCCCAAAACTTCCTCAACTGAATTTCCCTCCCACTCGAAACAGTCAAACCCTTGTCTTCTCCCTCTCTCTTTTGGGTCGTAGTTTCTCTTCTCCTCTACATCGTATCTCCTATCTCTTGGTAGCATGTGACAACGAGCAACGACGAACCCAAGAGCATTTGTTCCCGTGGTGAACTCCGACAGCCGCTTTACTGAGCGATTTTTTGAGCGGCGATCTTCTGTGCTTCGTTCTTCACGTTTTTCCTTTGGAAAATGCTGAACATTTGCTGGTGAGTTCGATTAGGTGCATAACCCACTTCTTTCTTTTTCTCAAATTTATAGCTTACTTTCAACTTCGAGTTCAATTGGCTTAGCCCTCTCTGTTATCTTGTGTTCTTTCGTTTTAAATTCAAGTTTGAGGGTTTGTCAGGTGAGGTATTTGGGGGCTTCTAGCCTTGTACGTTACCCTTTTAATGCCCTAATTTAGAGTGTTGTAAGTGAATTTTTTCTTATTTTGTTTGAGATTTTTTTATTTTTATTTTGGTATGTCAGCATATCAGATTCCTAGTTTATCTCTCCAAGTTTTAGTTACTAATACTCTATTTATACATCGTTACTACTATTAATTGCATTTGTCTTATGTCTAAGGAAGTTGATTGCCAGATTGTTGTTCATTTCAAGTATTCAATTGCTGATATTCTTAGTGTCGATGGAATATTTCTAGGTTAGTTTGATAGTGATGAACTTTCTAATCAATCAAAAGTCTTTATGTGTTTTATGAGTTTAAAGGATGTTTTTGACCATTGAAGTGGAAGGATAGGACTTAGGAGTTAGTTTAAAGTTCCCAGCTTACAATTTGTATTTGAAATTATATGCAGTGCCTTTGATACTTGATGCTACGGAAATTATATTCCAAAAGGCACTTGATCTTCGAAGAAGTGGTGCTGTAAGCAAATTTCACTATCACTATTATTATTGTGAATCATAAATTTAATCTTCAATTGTGCCAATTTAGATTTTGAACTTAAAAAATTTTAAATATATTATTAAACTTTGTATTAGGATTCTATAATGTCCTTGCTCTTAAAATTGCTCTAATTTAGCTATTACAAAAGCTGTTAAAAGGCAGTCCCTCAATGAGTAATTAAAAGGGAGAGGCCTTAAATGGACAAACTGTACAGCTCTACATATTTACCTCTCTGACTCCACCTTCTTGAATAATATTAATGCTGACCTCAAGTCATTTCTTCCAAGATGTTTGGAATGATTCAAATACTAATTGCACATCATGGAACGTGTATCATCCATTGTCATCTCGAGAACAAACCTTCCTTTTTATTCTTCATTTGGTTGTGCAAGAGAAGTTTTAAGATGAGTTTGGTCTCCTTTTCTAGATGATTTTTGTTTCTCAAGTAGACTTCTATTAAATTTTTGTTTGCTACTCTATTTTCTATCATCTTTCAATTATCACATTTACTTTATGTCCAGTTTATTTTCCTTTTGGTTTTTTTTTTTGAGTATTTTTTTATACATGACTTCTTATTGAGATTAACTTCAATTCAATTGCTTAGACATATACAATGACTGTTTTTCATTGTGGTAGTAATTTTTATTCTTTACAAAAGCCTATTTCTCTTATTGAATAGATTTGTTTCTTATACTTTTGAATACATTACTATTTGGAGATTCAACAATGTTCAAAGACTTCAAGAGAAGGTTACGTAGCGACTTGAAGAAGATTATGGATGGTCGGATCCTTGCTTCTGAAACTAGACTAGGAGGGAAAGCAAAGGTGATAATTGTTATATGGCCATTATTTTTATCTGATTATGAGATTATATGTTTTTTTAACTTAACCTACATCAGAAATTACTTTCCAATTATTATGGGTCTTTCTTGATAAATTTCTTTATAGATTACTGAAAAGTGATTCCCACGTAGTTGTATTTTTTTTCCTGATTTTGTTACATCCAATCTCGAATTTGTTATAGTTTACAAGAATGCTTAAATGGAGAGTTTGTTAGTTTAGTCCAATTGGTTACTATGGTATGGTTTGTTAAATTTTAAACATTTTTTGTGGACAAGTGTCCTACATAATATTGGTAGAGTAAATTGACTTATTCTCAATTTATGCCTTACTCACGCCCAAACAAAGCCCGATCTGTGATACCCACACCTTTTTGTCATCAAATCTACAAATCCCAACACTTTCACCATCGTTTCAGCAAAGTTTAGTGGGTAATGACCATTTGAACACCCTTTTAGATTCAACTTTAGTAGCCAAAACTGAGTTGTAACATGCTGATTTTACCTTGTTGCCTAGGTTTCAATCCGCCTCAAGAAGTTAGGAGCGTTTAGGCGAGTTGTAAGTAGCTCTTACTTAAAGGGATGTTTGTTGTGTGCTTAGTATGAATGACATGTTTTAATCTATGTGTTTTATCTCTTAATGCTCGTTAGATATTGTTGTTAGATGTTTCTTTATGAATGTTGGATGTTCTGAATGGCTATGATTGATTCTAGTTGTTTATAATTGTTTGATTATGCTCTGTTATGACTACAATCACTGTAAAGCATTATATTTTTCTTGCCAAGTATATATGCATTACATTTTGAATGAAAATAAATAGTTACTGTTTTGTCTAAATGTTTTCTTTTTGGCAAGACAAATTAGTAAAATGATGATATTCAGGTGATTCAATTAAAGATGATCAATGAAGCACAATGGCAATGGCTAAACAAATGGCTACTTATAACTAACTTCTTTAATGTTAAGAACTTTTCTGTTATGCTTGCTAATTGTTGGAACTATTTGATTGTTTATGGTTGTGATATTTGATGATTTGATCTCCAAATAGCTAATGATTTGAACTACTTTTCTTGTGTATAAGTGTAAAATGTTGGGCTTTAGCTAGATTTTTCTCGAGACCTTGTTTGTTAAAAATATCGAATCAAAACTTATATTTATGTGATATTTTTCATTAAACTTAATTATAATTGAGTTTTCGTAGTTGTGGAGTATGCATTATATCAAGTTCCAATTCTTCCATTTGGAGTCTTTTACTTTGACCTTGGTTTTTCGTATTTTGTATATGGGTCACCACTGGAAAGTCATAAGTTCCAAATAAGGTTAAGCGACGAGGTCTTTTTTTGTTGTTATTTTTGCTTTCTTGACTTCAGGAATTTCTCTTCTGCTTAGATAGAAATTGGTATCATTATAAAATAACAACTTCTTATTAATTTAGTATGACCAAAGTTCATTAATCTATATATTTTTTCATGCTTATTTTTGATTGTTTACATGTTGAGTTCCTCTTGTAGAGTTCAACTTTTACCATTTTAACTCTATGGTAAATAGTGTGTCTATTCTATTCTTGAATAATTATATGTTGAGTTTCTATTGTGGTTTCCGACTGAACTGAAATGTTCTTCTGTAATGGTTAAATTACAATCTTAGAAGTTAATTTCTTATTTTAGTTCTTTTCTTGATCCTCAACAAGAGCTTATGATCTTACAGCTCTCAAGTATTAGGGACCCTCCATTCATTTAAACTTCTCGATATAATAGGATTGTGGTGTTATCGACCTATTTTTCGATCTTCAAATTCATTATGACGATGTTCTTTTTACAACTAAAGAACTATCACGATGATTATTGTTTTATTTGCAGAGCAAGCAGATCCAAGGGATCCTTGCCATTACTTCAATATCAAGTTGCAATATGTGAATGCTATGAATTGTACAGTTTTAGTCTTCTACTAAATGAACATTTTTTTATAATTATATTTGACTATCGTTTCATTGTCCATGTCCATTTTGTTTGAATTGTAGATTAGATAAATTTGTGAATGAATGATTTTGATTGACACGCTTAAGTATTGTGTTTTAGAATGATTAAATCTTGTTTCTCATTATGTTAAAGATGAAGCATTAAGTTCAAATTAGTAATCATTAGCATTTGGTTTGAATGTTTGTTTCMAGAGTTAACTTATTTCTCTTAAGTCCATGTTCTAGATTTCTTGTGGAGTATGGAGAATATTAAACAACAAAAAATCAATGGAAGCAAATGATGGATTTAGAGCAATATGGAAGCTTCATACCTCCAATGCAATTGGTTGGTCTTTAGTTCAAGTGGAAAGGTCTCTTGTATTTATTTTTTTAAACAATTTTTTGCATATCTTTGTAAGTTACATGTTGAAGCTCCTTGTTTTAAGAAAGCTCCTACTGATGGTGGTTTTGCTTACGTTGTTGTAGGTGGTTTTGCTTATGTGGTTGTTGGTGGTTTATTGGCTTTCATAGGAAATGTGTATTTTCAATTACCTTTATCTTTATTTTCAATTATCATGTGCAACGATTCTACATCACACTGTGACATCAATAGATGTAAAGATATTTTATTAGCCAATGTTATTCGCTTGTTATTGATATACAATATTTATCAATATAAATGAGATAAGAATAATTGATTTTTCTTTTCATTGAGTGGAAACGATTTTGTCCTTCCATTTCTAAAGCTTCCTTGTTGTTGTTGTTTCTGCTTGTAATATACCATAACCTTGAGTTTGTGAAGCTGAGAAGAAAATGTCTTTCCCTTTTGCTAACAGTACACTTGATAGCTAGGACAATAATCTATATTTATAAAGAATGTGGTAATTTCTAGCATAAGTCATGCCGAAATTTTATTTTTAGTTTTTTGTTTGATTTGTGTTTGATGAATGGGTATTGAATCCTCCTAGTGAATCAAATATATTTGTATGTTTAGTTTTATTTTAGAGAGAGATGAGTGGTATATCATTTGTTTTAGGTAATTAGTAATTGCATGTTTCTTAATGACAGATATTCCATTAAGGAAGCTATGAACATTCCATGAGGGAAGCTATGAAAAATATAAAAACGAACATTCCATTAGGGAATCTATGAAGCTACGAACATTCGAGGTGGTTCTAATACATGAAAAATAGTTTATATTGAAATACATTTTTTCTGTAGCCTACTGATTATTTCCAAACATCTTGAGTCCTAAAATTCTTGAAGGCCTATTATGATATTGTATGTAAAAGCATAGCATTCTAATTAACAGTCGAAATGGTGCCTTTCACATCATGTAATTACGTTCGACAGAAACAAGCTATGAAGGTACTCTTCTTAGTGTTTGACCTGAATGTTTGTTTCAAGAGCTATGTCTATTTCAAGAGCTAGCTTATTTTTCTTGAATCCATGTTCTAGATTTTTGTGGAGTATGGATAAAATTAAACAACAAAAAAGCAATAGAAGCAAGTGATGGATTTTGAGCCATGGAAGTTTCATATCTCTAGTTCAATTGGTTGGTATTTTAGAAGTTGAAATATTTCAGAGTTTTGTATTTATTTTTTCAAACAATTTTTGCTTATCATTGTAAGTTAGATACGATTTATGGAGAGATGGGAAGACTAGTATGTGCTATATACAGTACTGAGACTTGAATATATCGATTTCATTTTTATTACTTAAATACACTTTTTTTTTGTAAATGTTGGATTGTTTGTAAATGTAGTTTGTGGAGGGAGGGGTGGTCCACGTATTATGTATAGAAGATGTTAATTATATAGAACTTTATATATAGAATTGTGGATTGTTGTTGAATGTAGTTTGTGGAAGGACTGAGGGTATACGTATTATAGTTAGTTTTCGAGTTATTATAAAATTTATACATTCCATGACGCACAAATAGGGACGTACAAACGATGACGCACAAACTGTGACTCTATTTGATTGTCACAAAAATATACTTTTCGTGACGTTCAAACACTGTCACGAAAGGATGTCACGTGACCTCTACTCCCCTATTCAAGGTTTTTCCGTGACCTTGTATCACTGTCACGAAATCATTTTTCATGACGTTTTATGAACGTCGTGGAAGTCCATGTCTTTCATGACGAAAATTAACCATCATGTGTGCTAATTTTTATGACGTTTTTTAAACGTCTTGTATACCTTTCGTGATGGGCGTATACGTGACGGCGTTAAAAACCTCATGAAAGTTTTTTGTGACGTTAAAAAAAGTCACGATAAACCGAATTTCTACTAGTGTTAATGCTTAAGTTTTTTATCCTTTGCTCAGTTATTTCATCCTTCTTACTCATTTCTTTTACTATGCTGTCATTCGTGGGGGATTGTTGGGAATGACAAATATTAAAACCTATTGTTGCCCCACCGTGGAAAAATAACCTTTGGGAAGTTCGTTTATAAGCATTAACTCTGTATTGGGCTTATAAACTTGGTGTGAGGTAAGCCAAGACCAAGGCCCACACGCACGCCGCTGCCGCCATCCGACTCGAGCTCGGGCCTATGTTGATAAATGAACGTTGAACGAGAGAAGAGATTAAATGGCTAGTCAAAGGACACATGGGTGGCCAAAATCATTTTTGAATTTTTATTTTTTCTTTATCACTATAAAAGGCTCACTCCGCTGCCATTTCAAATCATCCTATTCATCTCAATCTCCCCTCTATTCCTTCTCGTTTCCCACCTCTTTCAACTATCTTAACTGAGCACGAGATTGATTCCACTCCCATTCCGACGAGTGCATGTCTGAATTTGAGGTTGTGTTAACTTTGGGGAGCATACCGACAGTAAAACGATTTAGCATTGAGGTCGTGCTGATTTTGCTTTCAAGGCAGTGATTCTACCCACGACACAACGTTTTTACCTCCTAATTGCAATTTTGTCGTTTATTTTCCTACAAATAGAAGCAAGAGACTTAAGATGAGGTAACCGAATATCCTACATCCCTGCCGAACGAACCAGAGAACTCAGATGCCCATTTAATAGAAATATTTAATTTCTACGAGACAAACAACCCCACCCTGAATGTCTCTAATTTACATTTTTTTCAAAATCAAATTGAACAACTTTCGCTTCCAATATAATTGAGAGATAATTTTAAATAAAACAATGTAATTTGCAGTATAAACTGATTATAAAATTAATTTTTATCATTATTGAAATTTAACTTTTAGCATATTTCACCCTTTCTCCAAGTTACACTAGTTATTATTTTTCAAAACTTAATAATGTGATTTGGGCTAGGCAGGAGGGAAGAAAAGAGGCTTGCCTTAAAGTTAAAAAATTATATACATATTAAGATTTTAAAGTTTTTTCCCCTAATTTAGGTCCTAAATTTTTATACTAGAAATATTATATATATATAAACTTAAAATGTAAAAATTTGTCACTGGTTGTAAAAAATATTGGCTCCTGGTTGAAACTATTCGCATGATATCTTTCAAAAAATTGCCAACTAATGCCTAAGTGTAAAACATATAAACAAAAAAAGTGTAGGACATATAAAAAGTTCAACTGCAAAGGATGTTTAAAATAATTTTGACATATAAAAGTTTAGGACATAAATTTTATAAACTACTGTAATGTAATTTTAATTATTTAATCATTAATTAAACATAAAAATGAGCCGTCAACTAAGTTAGCGACTGAAATCAATTGTTTCATCTAGATTACATGGATTAAATTAAGAAAAAAAAAAGAAAACAACAACAAGATAAATTAAAATAAAAACAATTTGACAGTAATTTTTTTTTTTTTTCCTTCTATCTTACTGATCCCATTTGTATGTTTGCTGTGAGAGAAGATTTTGTCTGTTACCAATGGATGACTTTTCTTCCAATAAATAGATAACTTTAAACATAATTCTTTATCGTCAATTCAAATCTTCGATGAAGTATATATTACTTTTCTGCAAGTTTGATACTCACTCCGTATTTGTTAAATTAAAAAAAAATATTATTTATAGTCGGCAAAATCAACAAATCTATCTATATATTAGAAACTTTCTCTATTCATTATTATTATTATTATCTTTTTTTATAAATTCATCTTTTTATCTTAACAAATAGGAGTGGAGATTGAACAAATATAATAGGCACCTTATTGTAACCATTGTTCAAAATATCAGACGACAGATCGACATGTTATATAGAGAGGATAATCGTTTCTATTATATCGACAAAATTAAGTATAAAAAGTTTATCGATATTTCGTCGACATTCATCCACAAATTAAAAAAAATAAAAAAAAATTTGCTGGTACAAGGACCAAAATAAGAGCCCAACATTTATTATAGCTGTATGAGGGATGGGATAGCGGGGGAGTATTTATAGAGAGTACTCCTCCCTCTTCACATTGACGTGTTTATGTTAAAATATAATTAAAATATCTATTAAAGGATTTTCTAATTACAAAAAATCAAAAATTTGAAATTCATCGTGTGGTAGTTGAAATTTGATTGTGAAATATGACTAAAACGAGGCCTTCAATGTCTTTGGTAAATATAGGGTTGGAACTAAATCATCTCATCGTCCTCAATTAGAAAAAATATTCTTTAGGGTAGCGAGCTCTTTTCTGATCTCATTTTTGTTGATTCAGGATTTATAGTGGTTTTTTATACGATATTTTATTTGATTTTGATTGTATACCTTAACTATATAGGCATGAATAATATGTTTTCCATCACGTTAAATTCATATTTATGGGACCTCATGCATGTATATGATAATAGTATGTTATTCATAAAAAATAATGGTAAAATTACCCTCTCTTATCATGTCGATGTACTTTCATGAGGAGCTAAGTTGGTGGGTCTCAACTCCATTGACATGATGTCTACTATCATTTTTTAGTAGAGTCTCACATAAACATCTTCCTCTGCTCTTTCGTCCCGTAAAAGACTTCTCGAAAACCCACAAATTATTTATCTCGATTTTATGTTTATCCTTATATATATATGAAAATGTCCTATATTTATAGCTGGCAAAATCATTTTTTCTTTCCAAGTACAACAAATTCGGTGCATGAACCTCAAACCTCAAGGGAATGAGTATGGTATGAACGTCGAGAGAGGAGGACGTTGATCGAGCTTTTCCATGCCTAGTTCCAGTTTTCGTTAAAGACCTAGAGTTGGCTACGACTCTATACCAAGCCCTTTATGCTAAAATTCATTGAGGTTGATCCCGAAGTTACGTTTGAGACACTATAGTAGTAGTCTCTATTTATTCTACGGGCTTGCCATGTGGAGAACATAGGAAGGTTGGACTGTCCCGAAGACAAATATAATCGCCAACCTAGATACTTGGCAACAAAACCACATGGGAAACTCTCATGCGGCTTAAGGCTAGACCTACCCTCGATCTTTTGCACCCGACAGCTCGACCTCCGGGACGATATGAGTAATCACCAGTCCGATACCATGTCGGATCCTCAACCTATAAATAGAGCCCTTCATCCCGCATCAGGTATCGCATTCTAGTTCGGTTCTCCATAGCCAATTGACACTCATGCTTGTTATAGTCTCTATCTGTTGACAAAGGTTCAAGCTTGACCGATTTCATTGCATAAACATTTGGTGTCGTCTGCGAGGAATTCCTATTAATCAAGCCATAATTCAGGTCAACTCTACTGCTTCCAAGCATCCAAGCCATTGAGACAATACTTGAGGGTCATCCCTCACTCAAGACCAGCAAGGTTGGAGGCCTCTAGGATTGTTGTCAAGCCAACTATTGAGAACGACGATCAACTGCACCGATCAGCTATAACGAACCTTTCGCCCGTCAAGACTCGCCATCCCATCTGCTCTAACTAAGGAAGAGGGGGAGTTACCAAGAAGACTGGATGAAAGGCTAGTCGTTTGGTGCAGTTGAATGTGCTTGCCGTCATCCAAGCAAAGGGGGATGAAATACATGCACGGATGTAGGCGATGGAGTAGTCATACCTAAACCTCAAACATATCGAGCAATAAGTACCTTTGTAGCTCTCAAGGTTGGTGTACAAGGAATCGTGAAGATCCAATTCTAGTTGAAGATGAAGTTAATGGTGGAGAAGACTATGCTGTAGAAAGGAAGATATTCCTCAAAATTTTCTGTCTTGCAGGCGACTATGGTTACAATAAGCACCCGAATCGCGATATTGATGTCACTCAGCAAAGCAAGGATCTATGTGATTTTCTAAATGACAAAGCTGGATGCTCAGTCTCTAACATCGAAGGCTGAACCACTCAGCAGGCAGACCTATGCAACAATCTAAATGGCAAGGCTAAACCAAAGGCATGCAAAGCTCAGCCTCAAGGTCAAGTAATGCGAGAATAATTTTACTTGTTGACAATCAAGCAAGTTTGATGCTGAGGTCGAAACTTTGCAAAAGAAATACGAGAGCAAGTTTGAACAAGCTCTCATTGATGGCGAATCCAAATAATTTCCTCTCTTGACATCTGTTCTGTCAGCTGGGCAAAAAGAAGCTGGGGGCCTTAATTTTAGGGCAAGATGTAGACTTTTTATGGATGCAATTAAAATTCCAGTGCTGGAAAGTTACTGCACTGCCCAGACTCAGCCGCATAATAGTGCTCTAGCACAACATGCTCTGGCATATAAAGCTCCAACAACTTCTTCAGATTATTTCCAATTAAACAAAAAAAATATGGGAAATAAGCATGCACTTGTACAATTTCTTTAACACAGGGAATTAGAACATGATATTTAACTTTTCCACTCAATACCTTACTTTAGCATGCTATTTAGATAGATATCCTCACATTAATGCACAAATCAACCTATCTATTTACTAAAATAATTCTCTTTTGGAGAGTTATCGCTACAAGAAAGAATGTCTTATGCGTCGTCATTTTAGCTACATTTTCCCAAAAACATTGCTAAAACATACTCTTAGCGACGTCGTCAATAACAAACGACACTAAAAATAACTTTTAGCGATGCAGTATGTCAAACACGTTGCTAAAAGTATATTCAGCGACGCCCATTGACTAATAGCGTCGCTGAAAATAGTTTTAGCGACACCATTATTAATGGTGTCACTAAAAGTTATTTTTAGCAACGCATTATTTACTATCTGTGGCATAAAAGTGTCAGATTAAACCACTTCCCCCTTCCCCTTCCTCATTCGTGATTTTTGTCCCAAACCCTCACCGTTGCTGCTCCTTTGCCTTACCGTCATTGCTCGTTCGCTGTTCGATTGCCAGTCCTTCGCTGTTTGATTGCCGGTCCTTCGCCATGTTGTTTTCGTTCCGTGTGGATCTCACAATGAATTTTAATTAAGGTACATTCCTTTCATTTTTCTTTCTCTTATTTCTCGAATTGAAGCCATTGCTTAGTGACATGTCTTAAAGTATTGTTTCACTTCCATCACTTTTCTTCCATATTTGTAGGTCTTATCCAATCCCCGAAATCCAATTATTCTTCATTTATGAGGTGAGTTACAATTATCTACTCTTATTTAAAGGTATATATTTTTATGGATCTGAATTTAAATTAAGTATTGTGTTGTTTGTGTACTTATTATGACGTAAATTAAATATTTATTGTGTTAAGATGTTGGTGAAATTGATTTTTATGGAGTTTGTGAGAGTAAAATGTAATGGAAGTGAGTTGGGTCGAATGAAGTTGTATGGAAGGGAGTTGAAATTGAAATTTTTGTGAAGTAAATGGTATTGAACTGTATGGAAGGGAGTTGAAATTGAATTTTTTGTGAAGTGAGTGGTATTGAAATAGAAAAATTGTTGGTGTTGTTTTGAGGAGATCGCTAAGCTATTGTTGTCTCTCGACATGATTTTTGGGTGAGAGCTTTAGCTTTTGTGGTTATCCAACACTAATTTTGTATTCTTTTTATCTTGTTATTGAACTTTTTAAAAACGTTTTCAAAATCTAAGCCTAATTTTGAAAACCAAGGGAATTAGTTTACAAAAACTTGTATTGTTAATTTTTAAAATTTAGCTAAAAATTCAAGAGTGTTTTGAGAAAGGATGAAAGACGTACTAAAATAATAGTGAAGACACAAGCATAATTTTGAAAATAGAAAGCTAGAGACAAAATGGTTATCCAACAAAGCCTTACCGTAAAGAGTATGAATTGAGAAGTGCACCAGCAGCTCAACAAGTAATTGTACAAGTACTGGACAAACAAGGTGCACTTGGAATTAATTTGGTTTGAAGTTTGTGACTATCCTGCAGTTATGGTGGTCATAACTGAATATAATTTTGTTAAGCATTTGAGTTGTTTATATTGGTTTTGATGTACTTGGAACATTGTGACTATCGTGCAGTTATGGTGGTAGACATATCCAATGTTGTTAGTATATCCACAAGCGCATTTATATTCCTTATATTGGGTTTCATGTGGTTAAGGGGGTGTTGTGACTATTTATTATGTGTATACATGTGAAATTTGATATAGGATTGTAGTGGTAAAAGTAGTTCTTAAAACTTTTCATGATTATGCAAGCTTTAGTTTTTACCATATGTGTGATATAGCTTGGGACTTCCCTGTGGTTCGGTTTTGCATGTGGTTGAAGGCAAATTCTGCTTGTGCTAGGGCCAGATCCCATTGCTTTGGTCTATCACTACAAATGCAAAGTATGAGGTTGCCGAGAGTCCGATTTGTTACTTCCGTTTGGCCATCCGTTTGTGGATGGTTGGTTATGCTGTATTTTAGTGAAGTATCGAATTTGTGCCAAAGTGTTTTCCAAAAGTGACTAAGGAACTTGACGTCCCTATCTGACACTATGGTCTTTGGTATGCCATGTAAGCGGACGATTTCTCTAAAGAACAAATTAGCCACATATACTGCATCTGATGTTTTCTTACCGGCCAAAAAATGGGCCATTTTGCTGAATCGGTCCACAACCATTAACACCGAATCATAACCTCTTTGGGTGCGGGGTAATCCGAGGACAAAGTCTATAGATAGATCTTCCTAAATAGTTTTTGGTGTAGGTAAAGGGATATAAAGACCAGTGTTTTGTTTTGTCCCCTTATTAGTTTGACAAATGAAACACTTGGAGACATAGCTAAAGACATATTTTCGTAGTTGAGGCCCAAAGTGACCAGCCAAGCCTCCCGCATGTAGGTCCTTGATTAGGGCTTCTCTTAAGGACGTATGAGGGATACAAAGTTGATACCCTTTAAAGAGATACCCATCTAAGATATGAAATTCTCCTGTATGTTTATGTTGCTGACACTGAGTCCATATGTTTTCGAAATCAGGATCAGTTTGGTATGTTGTAGGTATGGCCGAAAAGGCAGTAACTTCACTTTGTAAAATCATGAGCAGAGAATGTTTTCTACTAAGGGCATCAGATGCCTTATTAAGGGTACCATTCTTATGCTTTATAACAAAGTCAAACCTCTGTAAAAAGGACAGCCATCTAGTGTGCATGCGGCTTATAGATTTTTGTGTCTGAAGGAACTTTAAAGAGATAGGTCTATAAATAAGATAAATTCTTGGCTGAGCAAGTAGTGCTCCCATTGTTTAAGGGCTTTAACAAGAGCATATAATTGTTGCTCATATGTACTCCAATTTTGGCGAGAGGGGCTTAACTTTTCGCTAAAGTATTCAATAGGATGTTGATTTTGTGATAAAACAGCTCCAATACCAACCCTAAAGGCGTCTACTGCTACCTCAAAGGGTTGGGTGAAGTCTGGTAGTTTCAAAATGAGGCTGTCTGTCAATTTCTGTTTCAAATGCAGGAAACTCTATTTTTGAGCTTGGGATCACTGGAAGTTGCCATTTTTTAGACAATCAGTGAGGGGGCCTGCGATAGTGTTAAAGTCCCTAATAAATTTTCTGTAAAAAGAAGCTATTCCGAGGAAGCATTGGATGCCTTTTATAGTATGAGGTTCAGGCCAATCAGATATAGCCTTTATCTTGGCTGGATCCATTTGTAACCCTTGTGGATTAATTATGAACCCTAGAAAAGAGATTTCTGAAACTAGAAAAAGACATTTCTTTTTTATGTTTATGACCAGTTTATTGTGGTGTAGGGCTATAAACAGAGTTTCTAAGTGTACAATGTGGTCACTTCTTGTTTTACTATAGACTAAGATGTCATCAAAGTAGACAATTATAAATTTGTGCTAAAAAGGAAGAAGTACATGATGCATTAGGCGCATGAAAGTGCTTGGTGCGTTGGATAAACCGAATGACATGACTAACCATTCGAATAGCCCTTCATTTGCTTCGAAAGCTGTTTTCCATTCGTCCCCTGGACGAATTCTGATTTGGTGGTATCCACTGCAGAGATCCACCTTAGAAAAGAAGTGGGCACCCTCTAATTGATCAAGGAGATCATTGATTCGAGGGATAGGAAATCAGTATTTGATAGTAATCTTGTTGATGGCTCGGCTATCAACACACATCCACCAAGATCCATCATTTTTTGGCGTAAGGAGTGCTGGGACAGCACAAAGGCTTAAACTGGGTTTGATATGGCCTTTGGCTAATAATTCTGCTACTTGGTCATTGGGTAAGTTGACAATGTTGCTCCTGGAATGAGATCAATGTGATGTTGAATGTCCTGCATCAGAGGTAAAGAATCCTGGGGATGGAGGAGGTCAGGAAAGGTGGATGAAAGCTGGTCAACCTCCGGTGGTATTGTAGAGGTAGTAACAGTATCCGAACTATCAAAGCTTTTTATTATCAAACTCAAAATAGGATCAGATTGTTGGAACAGAAGTTGTTTTGCATTGCAAATGTGGAAGAGATTGCTTGTTTCCACATTTTTTGAATTTGTAGGGCTGGTTAGAGGGAGTAGGACCACTGTTTTTCCCATCCACGTAAATTCATAGTTGTTTTCACGACCCTTATGGATTGCTTGAGTATCAAATTGCCATAGACGTCCCAAAAGGATGTGACAAACATCAATATGAAGGACGTCATATGTAATTTGATCCTTATAGCTATTCCCAATGGATAAGGGAATGGTACACAGAGTATTAACAAGGGCCTCACCACCTTTTCGGATCCAACTGATCTTGTATGGTGTGGGATGGGGTGAAACTTTGAGGTTTGAGCTTGAAACCAGCTTAGTTAAAACGACATTTTCAGTACTACCGCTGTCAATGATAATATTACAAATCTTACCATTGACAGTACATCGCGTGCGGAATAATGAGTGTCTTTGTGGCGTAGTTTGTGTCTTAGGGGCAAGTAAAATTATTTCTAACACATAAGAAACTTGATCTCTTTCATCGGGTTTAAGGTAGGCAACATCACTGTCGGAGTCATGAACACAAGAATCACCCAAATCTTGGTCATCTTCCACAAAGTTAACCATTTTACGTTGTAGACATTCATTGGATAAATGGCCCACTTGCCCACAGCAAAAATATTTTCCCAATGTGGGTCTATTGTAAACATTGGATTTCTTCTTGGTAAGTTGGTCAGCAGGTTTGGTATCCTCAGATCCCTTACCTTTGGAAGTAAAGGTAGAACCGGGTGTTGTTTTATCAAAGAAGGATGTACCTCTTTTAGAAGAACCAATCTGAGCGTCTCCCGGCGTTCTTCGTTGGTATTGCACCCTAACAAAACCAATTGGTTGGAGTTGAAGCTTTTCTTTGATGTCTGTCCAAAGACCACTAACAAAACCAGCCACTTGGTATTGATCGGACTCCCTAAGATTTGTTCTTGCTCCCAACCTATAGAACTCCTCGGTATAGTCAGCTATAGATCGTGTGCCTTGTTTGCAATTTTGGTATTGATTGTATAGAAGTTGCTCAAAATTGATGGGTAAAAACCTGGCGCGCATATGCTTCTTCATCTTCTCCCAAGTGCGGATAGGCACCTTCCCAAAATGTCGTCTGTTGGTGTCCAATTTTTCCCACCAAGCAAAAGCCCTGCCTTTTAATTTTAGCACAACCAATTTTACCTTCTTGTGATTCGGAGTCGACATGTATTCAAAAAAACTTTCCACATTCTTGATCCATTCAAGAAAGCCTTTGATATCTAATCTACCATCAAACGGAGGGAGATCAACTTTCATCTTGTACTCACTAGGCTCGTGAGGTTGATAGGGATTATACTGATGTTGTCGCCGGCCATCCCAAGGTGGCATATCCTCCTCATCACTAGATGAATCTACAGGGAATTGTCATTTGCTAGGGCAGTGATCATACTGACGACGAGCATGCCGTTCTTGCTGTCTTTCTTGATTTGGTGGAAGGGCATAGTATGGTTCTTGATGGCTAGAAGGGGTTCTGGGATAAGGTTCTTGGTTCGGATTGTGGGCCACTTCAGAATGTTGATGAAGAGTAGGATGGGTTTCTTGAGAGGAACATGATCTTTAAGCATTCTTGGCAGTTGCTGTTGTGTTTCACAGCCCAAAGCAATCCCCTGTTCTTGAACCTCCTTGTCATTCTTCTTTTTTGGTTGTTCTTATTGTACTTGCAAGCCATCAATCTTGTCTACCAAAATGTTCAATATTTGCTTGATCTCAACCACATTCTGCTGTGAATTTTCAATAGCAGCGAAATTGGTGTAAGCAATTTCGAGAGAAAACTAGATTTGCATTGAAGTGTAGGAAATGATACAAATGGCCAGCTATTTATAGGAAATATCCAAGGGATAACTATCTAACTAACTAACTTACTCAAAGCTAACTAAAGTAGTTACTGATAGTTACATTAGTTCTTAACTTTTTATTTAATATTTTTCCAACACATTATATATATTATAATTTTTGGGGGTAGACTAAACGTTTTAGTGTGATTTTGAAGCTGGTTATGGTCTCAAAGGGCACTTTAGTGATTTAAGTCACATAAGTAGTTTTTAGCACTTTTTCATCTGGTACTATTTCATTTTTTATGTAATAGCATTTTCATACTTTTTGTTTAATTATTTCAGGCAATCATTCATATTTTCAGCGGCAAAATATGTGGCTGATAACGTTATCAGTGACACTATATATCGTTGCTGATTAAATTTTCAGTGACATATATAGTTGTCGTTGAAACTATTTTGAGGGACATATGTTGGTGTCACTGAAATTATCGCAACGCGTTATTCGCGACTTTCATAAGGACGAACGGCTTTGCGTCGCAAATACTTTTAGCGACATTTTGCCACTTTTAGTGATATCTTTTTTAATTATCACACACCCATGGAACACAAAGCATCTTAAACGTTATTTTCATTAAATTGTTAAATGAACTTTTTTTTTTTGAAAAAGGAAGGTACAAAAAACACGTAGGATCCTATTTGAGGTTTGATGTGCGACCTGTTTCCTTCTAGAATAAATAAAACTAGCTCGCTTATTCGAACAAAGTCCTCCGACCTATCCATGGTAACCTAAGTTCGAATCAGGGCCATAGTGAGTCTGTTGCATTTAAAATAAGAATGCGTATATGACATATCTACATGTTAAGGAATATTTGAGGTTTGAGGTACGACATGTTTGCTATGACACGACAGTTACTGTGAGTTCCCTATATTTTGGTCACCATGGAAGTATTATACAGTTCAACAACACTGAAGGATTAAAATTATACTTCATTCATTTTTGTTAAGGTATATGCCCCGACCTTCAAAAGATATGGAATTACAAAGCATAATTTCTAGACTATTACAAAAAAGCTGCTAAGACAACAAAAACAAGACATCCAGCTGAAGGTCGCCATAACTTGGAAGTCTGAGATGCTTGGGACCAGCCTCCTTAGATGACGTCATGCTTATTTCCTGAGGGGGCATCACTTAACTCTCATCTTCGGAAGGTCAAACCTAGTCACTCTTCTTATTAAGTCTCTCTACATCATGCACAAATCGAGGTCGGCCAGGTACCTCTGCATGAGCTTTTTAGGCATCTTTGTCTCATCTGTAGAGGCCATCCATGTCTCAATGTACTTCATGTTGATCAAAGTTAAATCAATATTGGGGACAAAGTCCTTAATGCCATTAAAGGCGAACCTTGAACTTGTCCCTAAAGTCCTTTGAAATTTTGTCAAAGTCTTTATAAGCCCTGAACTTCTCCTTTAGAAATAGGCCGCTCATCAGAAGGTCATGCCTGTCAAGCTCTGCCTTAATCGAGACCGCAACCTAACCAACGACCGCAACCTAACCAACGATCGCATGATTCTATAAACAAACTATTAGCACAAGTTATTTGTAGCACTTAAAAGAAAACAGTGCAAGCTAAAAATAGCAAATACCTCAACCGCCTGGTCAATCATGTGTTGGATGACAGACCCATGGGTAGTAATGAACTTTGAAGAGCATCCCAATGATCTGTTGAAGCTCGTGCACCCTATTCTCGCGACCTCTTCCTTCACTTAGCGCTAGATGGTTCCCTCGAAACCTCATCTCGATATTCGAGGTATTTTTTATTGTTTCTAAAGGATCTTCAGTGACGTCGATCACTCCTGAGCAACATTCGAGTCTCTTTGTTTGATCGGAGCTCATAACTTTACTCGTTTTATTCTTCGACGCATTTGGAGAAATATCTGCTCAAACAATTTGAAGAGGACGAACATTCAAGGCGTCTCCTGCTTGATCCTTCTTAGAGGTAGGGGCCAACTTCGAACATTCAAGGCCCCCAGTAGTAGTAATACCTTCGACTTTAGAAGGTGTGTCTGAGCTTGTACATTCAACAACCTTGGATGGTCCTTCCTTCAGGTGCTTCCTTTTCACTTGGTCAGCAAATGCGGAAACCACGGCTACGCGAAAAAAGAACTAGCGTTAGTGAGAAATTGCTGTAAAGTTCGAAATAAGAATGAGGAAGAAGCTTACCTAAATCACGATAAGGAAAAACTACAGGGATGATTTTATGGACATTTCCAATGAAGTCAAGAAGGCTGACTCTATCAAAAGTATGCCTTTCACGAGGGTGCTCATGTGACGTCCCTTCTTGGATCGAGCTCAAAACTTCTTCAGGAACTCGTAGGTCTGATTGGTTAGACCTGATAATAGTTTGGGCAATATTGTAAGGATAAACAAATGAAGTTAATAAACTCAAGAAAAGTCAAAAGTCAGGGCAACTAATAAGCCGACCTTACCTAAGTTATCAAACTTATGTGGCACTTTGAAATAGAGTTCGTCTAGCTCATCCAAGGCTAGCTAGTCTCTAAAGGCATAAAACCACTTGCCTTTCCACTTTTTAATCGAGAACGACCCTTTATCGATTGTCTCGACCTCTCTTCTAAAATAAATATAGAAACAATTTACTTTATTAGGCACTCTCTTGACCTCATGACAAGCTAAGGGTTGCTCTAAGTTGAGCAACACTGCGACGTTGTCATTTTAACACTCTAGCCACCAAAGGACTCCTAAGCTAAACAGCACGCCCCAACCATTAGGAGCGAGCTGCATAGGGTCAAGGTTGAATAAGCTACAAAATTTATGGGCAAAAGGATTAAGAGGAAGTCTGAATCCAAGTTCAAACATCTTCATGTATATTACACATCCCTCAAGTGGATTTTGTGCAGTTTTTCCTTCTATAGGAAGACATAGACTTATGCTATCAAGGATGCTTAGTCCTTAGAAGGACACTTAGTCCTTCAACCAGAAGTTGAAGGCTCACTCTCATTAGACTTAGCGGACCCCAACTCGCAGAGTGAGCACTCTCGTAAAGGGAGGTGACCTCTTTTAGTTCTTGACTCAATCTATTGACCAAATTGCTATCATACTATCATAATGGTCATCTGATTTATCAATATACCAAATGGTCTATCTATAGACCCATTACTTGAGTTGCTATTGCCTGAATTGATCTATTGCTTACACGCAATCAAGAAAACTACCAGAGCTAAAGATGTTTAAAAATTCAAGAAAATGGGAGAAAAGAACTGACCTAGTTAAAATCTTCAAGCTTAGATAGTCGAACTCACGTGAAAATGAAGATCTGAATGTGTGAAATGTTGAATTTGATCTAGGTCCATTTATGTCATATTCTAGTTAACCACCCAGTTTTTACGAAGTCAACTGTTTAGATCTAACGAGAGTCCGAAAGTCGGAGGCACTTGAGTGTCCCGACAGCTGTCAGATCAACCCCTCACCTTTCAACAACTATTTTCTAATGACCTCGGAATCGAAAGAGTAACCACATAAGGAAACTTGCACTAAAAAAAATAAGAAAGATCTCTTTGTCAGGATGTAACACCAACTTGCCAGAGAAGGGGCAAATGTTGTGGTCAAAAATGTTCTTGCCACATGAAGAACATAGAATGGTTGGACTGACTAGCTCTCCCCCGAAGACAAATATAAAGGCTGACCTAGATACTTGGCAACGAAACCACATGGGAAATGGGAACACTACCAATTAAGCAAGAGATGTAGATATTCTTGTAAATTTTGTGGCATATTTTTAGGTTCTACCTGCTTAATTATTTGAATTGTTGGAGTAGTCATAGAGATCTAGATACTCTGCCTTTAAAAAAGAATCGTTACTTGCTTGAGAAAGAATATCAAGTCAACATGATAGAATCCGCCAACAACCCTGGTTAGAAAAGTTTCGACTAAAGTTGTAGAAAGTGTTAAAGGGCGATATCGGTGAAGTCATGCTCTATAGTTTTGTTCCCTTAAATTTTTGTTGAACTGATTTTAGAATTTCTTCAATCCACCTCCATTAAATTGTCGGCGTTCAGATAAAAATGAAGTACAGAGTTCGGTAATTAGTAATCATTCATTTCTTGTTGAGACGATATATTCACTTCTATGTTACTTGTGACGATTCGAACACTTGCGAATTCGAACAACACACCCAACAGGTCGATCATCGGGACGACATGAGTAATCGTCAGTCGAATACCCTATCGGATCCTCAACCTATAAATAGAGCACTCACTCTCTCGCATCAAGTATCACATTCTAGCTTTGTCTTAATATCTAAGTCGAACTTAAACTGACTTAAACATCAGAGTGTTTTCTTCTCTTGTGTTGGTTCTTCCTAGCCAAACGACACTCAAGCTCGTCCTAGTCTTTCTCCGTTGACCAAGGTTTGACCTTGACCAATTTCATTGCACATACATAATAGATGTCATTTATCGCTCAATTGAGCTCAATTGAGTTCATGTTGACACTTGCAAAATAAACAAATTATTCTTATGAGGGTTTTTTTCTTTATCATTTATTTCAATTGAACTATTTGATTGAAAGTTAAAGACAAGAAGAAAAATTAATTAGAAAAGTGTTTAAAATTAGTTTAAAATACAAAAAAAATATATATATTTAATAATAATTATAGTATAATTATTTAATGTTTGGTCAATGACACCAGCAACTAGTCAAATCAAAGATTTTGTGAATTTAAATAATAAAGAAGTCGACATAGACAAAAAAAAATATTTGATAACATTTTCTTTATATTCCTATCATTTTTAGTCCCTATCATACGGGAAAAATCTACTTCTTCCCCTTTAATTACGCATAAACATCTATTTTCCTCTTTTTTTTTTTCCCACCTTGTGTAGAAAAACTTTACTCCTGTTTTCTTATGGTCTTTTCCTCGTTTCAAAGATTTTGGTTTACGCGAAAAGTAGGAATTATATATGTTCAAATTATGACCAACTTGCATAGTCACAATTGAACTGTCTTTGCCATTATTATGACTAATCAATATATTTTAATTTTAGTTCATGTGGAAATTTTATCATACAATTTTGTTAAATCTCTGTATACCATGAGAATTTATGTGAATAATCATTGGAATAGACGAGTTTGTAACAATTCAATAATATTTTTTTATTTAAAAAATGGAATAAATAATTGTTTATCATCAATTTTTGAAAACTTCGAACTATAAGTTATTGACTTGACTACCGTTCTTTGCACAGAATTTTCAAAGTGAGGGACAGAGGATCAATAGAAATGGTAGAAGATAACAAAAGAATATATGAAAGGACAAATGAATAGTTTTATGTAGTTTTTATTATTATTATTATTATTATTATTTTTATTTTGATCTTAAAATTGGAAATAATATTATGAAAAAGGACGTATCTTACTTTTTAAAATTTGAATTGTTGTACTTGATAGAAGTCCATCAAATTAATCATATAATTGAAATTAACTTTATAATATAATAATTTAACTTATGGACTTGACTGGTAGCTAACCAAAACTATATGTGTCATTTTTTTTAGTAACATGCAAGGTGAGAGACCGGACTCACAATCTCTTAGTTTGAAATATATTGACGATTTCTGTTGAACTCGTGCTTTTCCATATGTGTCATTTTTATAGCTAATTAATTATTACACTAATTATAAATCTCATCCAATATACTTTAAAAAAACTTCATATATTTAAATTTAAATTTGTTTTTGAACATTCTCTCGCTTTACTTTTCTATCAAATTTGGCCATCAATTTAAAAAAAGTAAAAAGAACATTTAAAGATGTTATAGACATAGTTTGAGTCACATTTGATTTTTTTTATCAAAATAGTAACGGATCAAAAAAATTAAATTGATGACTAAAATAATTTCAAGACAATTCAACAAAAAATAATCATTTAAGACAAAATTTGTTAATTAATTTTAAATGACTGGGTGTTTAAAGTGATCCTTTTTATTCTCTCTCTTTTTTTTATTTGTTTTTGTTTTTGTTTTTGTTTTGAGATAATTCTCTCTTTTTTTCTTTAGTAGTTCTTTCTCTCTGTTTCTTTTCTTACAGAATATTATTAGATAAAAAACAAGGATCTAAGTCATCCATTCATGTCGTTGTTTTGTTAGACATGGGTCCGTTCTCATTAATTATAACTATTCTACTTTATGTTTTGGTCGTTATTAATTTTATAGGAAGAGAAATGAATATTATGTTATCGAAAATGATAGAGACAACGGGAATCAAAATTAAAATTTGTTGTCAAAGCGAGCATAGCTCAACGATAATCGGTACATATCTCCAAATTGTGAGTTCGAATCCCCACACGTTGTACTAAAAAAAGTTAAATAAATAAAATCAAAAAGTTGAAAGTTCAAACTAATCCTAACATATTGTTGAATAAAAAAAAAATCTAAGAAGATTACAATACAGAAGAGGTCGAGAGAAAAAAGAGAGATGCATTTTTTTATGATTCAACTTGTGTTAGATGTGTTTGAAATAGGTTAAAAACACTTTTGGTCCCTGTTCGTTAAAGTAACCATTTAGTCTCTAAATTTTAGTTTTTAGTCTCTAAATTTTAGTTTTTAACGATTTAGTCCTTTTACTTTCAAATTGATAACAATTTAACTCTTGAACTTTAAGATCTAACGATTCAATCCCTGTAATTTAGAGTTTGTAACAATTTAGTCCTTATCGTGAAATTCTTTTGTTAATTATTTTATATATACAGATTGATAAACCAATGAGGACCAAATATGTTATAAATTAGAAAGATTAAATTGTTATATGATAAAACTTGAATCTTAATTTTAATAAGATTTTTCACGATAGGGACTAAATTGTTACAAATTTTAAACTACAGGGACTAAATCGTTACTTTACTAAAAGTACAGGGAATAAATCATTACAAACTAAAGTTTAAGGACTAAATTATTGCTTTTTTTTCAAAAAAAAAAAAATCAAATTACAAGGACCAAAAATTTACTTTTTAACCTTTTGAAATATTATTCTCAACCCCTATATTTATTTAGGGGGTTACAAGGTCTAACATAAATGAGATTTTTAACTTATGAGAATAATAAGAGTTGATGGTATATGGTTGACGAGGGGATGTGTAATCTACCAGGGTCATGGACATCTTACCCAATTCATAATATTTATAACACTTCGTATATGGAACACATTTCTCATTAAAATCTTATTGGAAAAAAAATTCAATGAGAAGAAAATCATAAAGAAAAAAAAAATACATTATTCATGTGTTGATGCCAATTTTTGAGCCAGTGCAACTTACCGTGAGATGTCGTGGATGTGACGTGCATATTCGTCTCATATCTCAAGGTTTACTTGCTGATAACTCCTTGAAAGAGAGCTATTCTAATAGATTTTTCTTTTTCTTTTTTTTTTTTTTTGGCTAAATTGAGCATAATTGTGAGGATCTTGGATATGATAGTATACTAAATTAGGATTTAGATAAGAAATATGAAAATCATCCTTGAATCCTTATTTTGTAATGAATTTGAAAGATTTGTGGCTTAGTTGTTGTTGTCTTTGAGCACTAATGTAGGAAATGTGGGAGCTTCAGATGTGGAGCAGCTAAGCCAAACTTCAATGCTAATAAGTGAATTTTATATTTACTTATTGTATCTAATTTTTGTGTTTTTTTTCTTGAAGTTTATTAATGTTAATCCTTGTTTTCGTTTATTTTTGTAGGTGAAGGTTGATTAGTGTTTGGAAGGAACTTTAGAGGGGTTCCAAGCAAAAAGAAGAATGAAACTTGAAAAACAAGAAAATAAAATATTCAGCGCCTAGGTGCTCCGAACTTAAAGCGGTGATTTTGAAAACACGGGCACCAAAAACCGCCCCCTAGGCGCTGTGATCACTTATAAATTCATATTTTAGGTCAGTTTGAAGAGAAAGAAGGGAGAGATTCGTGGGCTGCAGCTGAAGACCCATTTTGGAGGGAGAATCCTCCTCTTTTCTTCTTTCTTTTCATTTTATTTATGCATTGACTCGTGGTATTTACATTCTAGGTTAGTTTTGTGTTAGATTTTGTTTCTAGGGTGCGATCTAGCCGAAACTATAAATTCTTGAGCCTGATGTATTTATGATTAATGAAGTTATTTCCATTGTTGAGTTAAAATTCTGAACATAATGCTTGTAGTTGTTTGATCACCGATTGCATGTGATTTTAGATTTAATTTGAGATCGAGAGATAAGAGTTGAATCGAATCTTGAATGTTTAGCCATATGTTATACATATAAGATAGAGATGTTTACGAATTCTTGTGTAGCATTTATAAATCTCCCAAGCCTAATGCTTTTTGATAGGTGCAAAATTTCACGGAGATGTAGGCTTCTGTCACAGTAGCTAGTGGCTCAACTTCTGCTCAATTTGTGAAGTAGTTAACTATGAGCATGGTAGACTTGGTCTACCCTCGGTCTTGGAGTAATGGACTAATAAGGTCGATCCCCCATTGAGCAAAAGACCATGGGCTAAAATGCATGCAGTAGCTCAGGCGACTAGTTGAGCGAGTTGGCGAACCTCTAGCACTTGTCACATTTCTGGGTAAAGTCTTTGGTATCCTTGCTTAAGGTCAGCCAGTAGTATCCTTGTTTGATTGTCTTAATGGCCATAGATCGGCTCCCATAATGGTTACCACAAACTCCTTCATATACCTCGACCATGACATAATGTGTCTTGTTTGGATCGAGGAACCTAAGTAAAGGTAGGGAGAGGCTGCGCTTGTAAAGCTTCCAATCTTAGAGTACGTAGTGAGCTGCTTTACGGTCGAGCTTACTTGACACAGCTCGGTCTTGAGGCAGGTTGCCTTTTGAAAAACTCTTTGATTGGGTCCGTCCAGGTTAGGGATTGAATCTCTACGTCCACGAGATCTTGCTCCAAGATGAATGGAGAATGGAGGATCTCACTAGCACCAACTTTGCCAGGTTAGTTTCATTTGCAGATTCTAACTTTACAAGGGCAATAGCATTGGCATTTGCAAACCTCGAGACTTGATAAATCTCGTAATTGTAAAGCTCGACAAGCAGTCCTTTGACCTTGCTAAAGTATTTTTCCATTTTAGGGTAATTTGTCTAGTATTCCTCGGTAATTTGATTCACGCTGAGCTGCAAATCACTGTAGATAAAAAGATGTTGGACGCCTAGGCTTCTCACCATGTGTAGGTCGACAATAAGGGCTTTATATTCTACTTCATTTTTCAAAGTTCAAAAGTCGAAGCGGAGTGCATACTCTGTTGGGTTTAGTTCCCTGAGCTCGTGAGTTTGTAATTTGTAAACATTTTATTTATTATTAATTAAAGTTATTTTATTATTTCTTTGCATTACACGTATTCCAATAAACTAAGATCTAAAGTTATTTAATGTATCTGGAACAATATATATTTGATATACAATATATATTTAATATACATTGTATATATTTGATATATAGTTTATATACAGTATATATTTGATACAAGTGGATAATGTTACAGTAATAACCTAAATGGTCTATAGTACATGGATAAGGTTGCGAGTGAGGGCATCCTGTGCAAAGAGTTTGCATAAGACCGGACCATAAGATAGTCACTTTTACTTTATAACACTGTTTACTGTCTGAAACTAACTATCTCGACTTTGATGGCCTAGGTAACTCGATCTTAATCTTGTTATTGTTTCAAAGGTCATGTCGTATTCCCTAAGCTTGAATGTCCACTTCATTAATATGCAGGAAGTTTTTGGCATTCGGAAGACATGACGGAGATGGAAATTGGTCAACACCGTGATATATGGCGAAATCGCCAAGTTGAGGTGACTAGAGTGATGACGAGCTTCTTGATGCAGGGATACCAAATTTTTGCATCTATCATAGCCTTGCTAGTGTAGTATATTGGACTATGACGTCCCTTCTTTTGCTTAATGAGAGCCGAGCTCACTGCTTTTTCTGAGAGGGCAAAGTAGAGGAAGAGGTTGTCACTTTGAATTGGCTTGGACAACAAAGGTGTCGAGCTTAGGTATGCCTTCGGCTGTTCAAATGCAACGTGGCACTCTAGTGTCCATTCAAATTGTCTCTTGGTCTTTAACATCTTGATAAAGGGAAGGCATTTGTCTGTTTTGAGCAAGAAACAACCTGTTGAAAGCAACAATCTGACCATTTAAGCATTGTAATTGCTTAAGGTTTTTCGAGGGCACCATGCCGAGCACTACTTGGATCTTTTTGGGTTGGCTCCGATTCCTCGTTCATTGACCATGAAGCCGAAGAACTTTCCTGAAGATACATCAAAGGAACATGTAGCTGGATTGAGAATCATTTTGTATTTTCGAAGGATGTCAAAAGTTTCAGTCAGGTTGGTAATATGTGAGCTCGTTTTCTTGCTTTTGACTAGCATAATGTCTACGTATACCTCCATGTTGCGACGTAGCTGTTTGGCGAACATTTTATTAACCATACGCTTGTAGGTTGCTTTGACGTTCTTCAACCCGAAAGACATTACTTCGTAGTAGTAAAGCCATTGGTCAGTTATTAAGTATGGATGTATCTCATTGATTCGGCTTGTGCATTTTGATTTTGTTGTAGCTGGAGTAGGCATCCATGAAGGTCAGTAGCTCGTGCCCAACAGTAGTTGATAACTCTCCAAAAGAGAGTTATTCTAGTAAATATTTGAGTGTTTTTGTGCAATGAAATGTCAAAGTGTGTCTAATTTAGCTCTCAAACCCCATGAATAGTATTAGAAATCGAAGCTTGAGCTAAAAGTTCCATGTCTTGAATGTTTTGGCTAAAAATTGTACTAAACTCTCATATTTTTGGCTTAATTGCGCAAGTTTGGAAAGAGAAGGAAGAGCATGAAGAAAGCGTTGAGCCTAGAAAGTAGTAGATGAAGCTTGTTCAAGGCAGAACAGAAGAGAGCCGGAGCAAAGAATAGCTGGAGCATGGATTTACAGTATAGTAACTATCTCAGACACGGGATAAATTACCATATCCATACAATCTCCAGCCGAGTGTCCTAAAATTGAGACCCGATAAAAAAAGGGACTTTTTGACCTAGCCAATACACACAGATCCCAATAGAGACACATTTTTTAGTGTTGGAAAAGTCAAGGAAGAAGAATCTCACTGTAGCAGAAAATGCTTACCACAAGTGTACGGGTCAAGTTTTAATAAAAGTGGTAAGTAATTATTGATATCGTCCACTGGATTGGGTTTCTAGTCACTCAAGTACTACAGATATTAATGTCCGATTTTATCTAGAGAAACAACCAGGAATTTCTTTTGACACACAAAAATGAAATAACAAGTGAATAAAAAACTCTAAAGAAAACTCTTATGGAGAACGGGTCCTAGGGAAGTGATTTCACCAACTGAACCTACAAGCGAACAAATTAAACATGCTAAGATTAAATATGCAATTAATCTATAAGTCAAGAAATGAAGAATTGTAACTGTCTCTCTCGAGCACAATTAATTCTCCCACTTATTAAGAAACCAATTTCCCTATCTAGTTTCATTAACAAGCAGGGTCGTGATCAAGAGATTAAAAGCATAGTCATGCATCCTCTAAGATAATTCTAAATCTCCCGATCTTAGAACTACCTCAGTCATGCATTCAAGTCCCAATCTAAACCACCTCTCCCGAGCGTAAGATTCAGATTTAGCAACAATTAATCCGTGATTAAGAGATTAAAAGCATTAAGCAAATAAATGCACAAATAGATTAAAAACAAATCAATCAAGACAATTGTTAATAAATCCAACTCATAAATCCAACGACTACGTCAATCCCTAGAACAAGAAGCTTAGCTACTCATGTTCACGAAAATACAATAAAATCTCACAAAGAATTTCATAATAAATCTAGAAAAGATAAGGAAAAGGGGAGAAACTAAAGTCGTAGTGTCGATTGACCGTCCTCGACTCAATCTCCACGATCACGAGCCTTCGAAAATCGTCTCCTTGCCCTTCTTGCTTCAAATCTCGAGCCAATCCTCTCCCAATTCCAATTCTCCAATGTGAGAATCCCTCAAAGTCCTAAAAAACGGCGCACTCATACTTTACTTATGTGAAGGCATCGCTACAGCGCCATGGCGCCATTAGTGAACACCATGGTGCTTTCCCAAAATTATGATGGACGAGCAAGTTCGTAGTGCCATGGCGCTACAAGACAACGCTGCGGCGCTGTCATCACAGAAAGAGGCCTAAGCTTTGTCTGCAGGCGCCATGACGTTGTGTACTGGCGCTGCGGCACTGCTTCTTCGGGAATGTGCTCCCAATTCTGACCTGCAGGCGCCACGGCGCTACATGATGGCGCTGCAGCACTGAGTGGCTGAATTAAGCTCCTCTTTTTTTCGCTCTAGCTTTCCTCTCAATTGATCGCTTATGCTCCAATTCTTTCTAATGACTTGATTCTATAAAAATATCAGTTATTCACATAAATAAACCATAAATGACCGAAAATTGTTAAATAATTTCTACCTGAATATCATGAAATGTGGTGTACAAAGTACACTATCACTCACCATTTTCGGGAGAGAGCTGACGACAGGGAAGGATATTCAACTGCTGCTGCAAGTTGTCGTCTCCATCTTCAATTTTCTTCTCTTTTCTCTAAATGAGTTATAACATTTCTTTACCCATTATGTCTTTTTCTTCCTCCATGAGCTAAACCCCATTTTGGGGGAGGTTTACATGTTGTAACTGATGAACAAAGGAAACTCTAGCTGATTTCCTTTGTTATTAAATTGAGCTGTGTTTATTTCTTAATCGTTACTGAACATTTTTGCCCATTCTGTTTTGTATGCTAGCGTCTGTATGACCCGGGAGGGCTTACGAGTAGCTAACTTGCTTTATGTGTGATTTACTACTTTTTTCGAGTATGGTCGTGGATACTCAGGGATTGGGTTCCCTAATCATGCTTAGAACTTGTGCTTATTGATTGGATATTTAGCAACAAAAGTTGTGGTATCCATGTTTGGGTGTCTCGGAAGGGAACCGTGTCGAGTTGAGCATTAATGAATGTTTTTTGGCTAGAGCCTAGGTTGGGAGTCAGTGAAAGCATGCTATGTCTCCCCCGTTTTCCCATATCTGTTTACTCCCCTTCTTTGTTATTATGTGCTGTAGCTTCTTCTTGTTGTCAACATTTTAAAGCGTGTTTACTGCTGGGATCGTTTATTATTTGTTTATGATATTTTTCTTTACTTTCGACACAAACTTTGCGACTTGGGTGACTCGAGTATCACCTTCGTCGAGCGTGATGGGGAGCTCGATGTAACCTTCAGGTATGACCCTCTCTCCTACAAAGCCAACCAGAGGTGTCAAGCTTTTCTTGAGCTAAGCTCTACCCGATCCAAAACTTATGTAGGTTGATAGAGAAATAATGTTGGCAGAGGCTCTGCAATCAATTAGAACACAACAAACATAACGTGGTCGATCTACGGAGCTATGACCAGGGTGTCATTGTAAAGGTGGTGGATGCCCTATAGGTCGCCATCATAGAAAGTAATGGGGCAACTTTTTGGCTTGGCTTGCAAGGCACAGATTGTCCTACCAAGCTTCGCGAGTGAGCTCATTTCACTTGTGGCTAGACTGGCCCTCACTTGGTCCTCCATGGATCGTGTTGATCATTGGAGGTTGCTCGTCTCGCTTTAGAGGGGTCCTTGACCTCTTCCTTGTCTCTTGTTGTTTCCTTATAGAACCTCTCGAGCCGCTACCTCAGTCTTTCTTACCCACACACTTCTGAAAGTAACCTTGTTTGATAAGGCCCTCAATCTTCTTCTTTAGGTTGTAGAACTTTGAGGTGTGGTGACCATGGACTCGGTGGAAGCGACAATATTTTGAAATGTCGCGCTTGTCTTGATCTTGGTGTGTGGGGTTTAGATCCTTCAACAGGTTAATCTTGGAGTCATGGATGTTTGCCAATATCTCAACACTCAGGACATTGAGAGGTGTGAATTTGTTGTACATTTTAGGTCGTTCTAATCTCTGCTCATTGCATCGATCATTGTTTGGTCGACGAGAATAGCCCGACCTATTGTTTCTTCTGTCTTTATCCTTTGAATATGGCGGCGAGTTGCATCTGTAGGACTTGTTGTCTTTAGACTAGATAATATCTATAAATATTCATGGGGTTTCATCTCAAATTTAATCCAATAAATGAATTAAATTTACCTAACCCATCAGCTTAAGCTTTTGGTTGAGTGATGGTTTATTCATCCTTAACATGGTATGAGAGCCCAAAAATGCTCAAATGAGCAATCGGTCCAAAAAATGGGATCCGGTCAAGATCGATGAGCCAAAAGAGCCACGATCTTGAGGGGGCATGTTAAGGATCATACATTGAAAAGAGAGGGGACCTAACAATGGTTTATAATAGACATGAGCTACTCCTCTCACTGCCAATTGGTTTTGAGATGGAACCCATGAATATTAATATCGTCAGAGCTCAAAATGCTCAAACGAGCAACCGGTCTAAAAATGTGACCCGGCCAAGATCGATGAGCCCAAAGAGCCACGATCTTGAAGGGACATGTTAAGGATCCCACATCCAAAAGAGAAGGGACCAAACATAGATTTATAATAGACATGGGCTACTCCTCTCATTACCAATTGGTTTTGAGATGGAACCCCATGAATATTAATAATATCTTCTACCTCAATGAACTTCTTAGCTCGATCGAGGCAGCCTTTCAAATTGGCATCGAGCTTCTTTTTTAATGACCAACTCAGTTTCTCGTGGGTTACCCCATTTAAAAACACTAATCAAGAAAAGAAGTTGGTGTAGCTCTCCACCTTGATCTGCTCAGAAAGGAATATTTTGATGTAGTCACGTTGGCATTCTGTGTGTCTTTGCTTGACATAAAGTAGATAAGTATCGAAGTGTTTGACGTTCGGGTGAGCTTCGAAGTAGGCTATGAAGGCTTTGCGCAACTACTTCCATGTCAAAATGGAATGAGGTGTAACCAGCCAATATTTTCTCGCGGAGCCTTGCAAGGTTATGGAAAATAAGTGCATCATAGACTTGTAGGTCTCTGCATGACCTACTCGATTGGTGGAGCCATCGTACTCGTCTAAGCTTGGCAAGTGGCTCTTTTGTGGGATCGGCGTGTCGAGAATGGCCCGAAGCAACAATGGTTCTTCAGGCTCGTCATTATCAGAAGTAAGCTTATCTTTAGTGTTCTTTAGGTTGACCTTGATCTCGCTGACCAGCTCTTTCTTCAACTGGTCAAACTACATCTATAGGCTCAAGTTGCCTACTGCTATTCCGGTTGTTGCCTCTCGAACTCACTCTGCTTCTGAGCTCTATTGCAAATGATAGTGTCCTGCAAGTCTTCATCTTTTCTCTAGGAAGGTCGGACAAAGATAATCGACTAAAGATCCTTCTCAGATAAGGATCTCTCGTTGCTACCGCTAACCAGCTTCTCGACAGGTCTCTGAGAGAGCTTCTTCTTAGGGTGGTCACCCACCTGCTTGCCTTTGCTAGGATCACGAGGGATTTCAGGCTTGGGAAGCTCAAGGAGTGGTACCTTGGCATTTAGTAAGGCTTGTGTCACGGTGTCAATTCGCGCCTACATCTGAGCTATTTGAGATTGCAGCACGATGGATATGACCTCCTTTAACGAAATAGATTTGGTATTTCGAGCATCACCTGGGATTCTCAACTTTGGGGGTTTGAGAGCCTTCTCCTGATTGTCGTTGTTCCGCATAGTAGGATCTCGGAGATTATTGTTGCCTGAACATTGGTAAACGTCATCCATCGTAAAGCACAAGAGCTTTATTTATGTCAGTCTCCACAAATGGCACCAAATGTTGATGTTGAATTTTGTCAATCTAGATAGATGGGCCTACGTTGAACATGAGCGTGCAACGCAAGGACTGACCTGCACATCAAGAACAAAGACTCAAAAGCTCAAGTCAATAGTGGTTCAAGCTACTGTACGACATAAAGTCGTACATAATTGCATACCTAAATGAGTAGAGGAGTGTTCCTTTTATAGGCACTCGAGGGTGGGAGAAGGGGGACAACGACATTGGAACCGCCTCGACAGGTGGTTACTGGGTATCCGGCCCAAGGTTGACTGTCAGGCCTGAGTTCGGAGTCCTTAGATTGGTTGGAGAGTACTTAGGCGATTCTCCAGTTCGTGTATCCTTCAGCTCCGCCTATGTGTGGTAGGTAGCTTGGTCTTCTCCCTTAAGCTTAGTTAGACAATCTAAACCTTAACGGAGCTGAAAAAACAAAAATTAGATAGAATAAATGAATATAAAATTCACTTATCAAATGTCAGGACACCCTATGCTTAACCATAGTTTCAGAGGATTTTTAGGGCAACGCAGTAACTTCTTTCTACGTGGATTTTACTATTTGTTCGAATAGCTGATGTTAGTTGCCCTAAATTGGGGGAGCTTTAAAAGCTCCAGGTTACCCAACCGTCACACATATCTCAAGGGGAAAATATTGCGTGAAACCCAAAAAAGGAAAAAAAAAAAAGAGGGGGAGGAGATATGCCCATTTTTGTCTTAGAACCGACGAAGGAATGAGAGGACCCAGGAGAATGAGTTGTGTCATTCTGGTTTCTTTTATGTTTTCGCCCACCCATGAGTTAATTTACCGAACACTGTAATCTTCTTTTTCAAGTTTAAAATTTAAATTTCCGAACACCAATTTTACATCATATCATAGTTGATTTTTCTAAGAGCATATTGCCAACAAGTATTTTAAAACTACAGTAATGGCAATCTAAGACTTAACCAATGATTAATCAGTTTAAGAAACTATCAGAATTGTAATAGTTATCTAATAGAAAGACTATACATGTAACTTTTTTATTTTTAAAAATACATCCAAATATCTTAGAAATAACTGCAAATACAACACTACTTAAAAACCCCTTATAACTTAATGATTAACTTAAATAATGATGATGATGAAGAATATATTTCTATTCAATCTAAAAACTGTTGCTTGGCCTAAATAAAGGATTAATTATAATTATAGTAGTCTAGCATAAGCATAACTCAGCAATCAAGACATCTTGCTTATTTTTTAGAGATCGAATATTTAGGGCTCGTTTGATAACGTTCACGTTTCTTGTTTTTGTTTCTTTATTTTTAATAGAGAAACGTGCATTTTATGACCCCAACATCCATGAGTCAAGTATGATCGAACAATCTTTTTATTTATATTTTGGGAAAAAATAGGAAATGGAAACAAAAAAGAAAAAACTTATTTTTGTTGTTTCTAAAAGTTGTGTACAATTTTGAAAATGTTCCCAAAAAATAGGAAGGAAAGAAACATAGTCAGTTGCAAAATGCTTAGATTTGCAAAATGTTTAGATATTTCTTAAGAAAATTAGAAACCATAAATAAGAAACAGAAATGTTACCAAACCAACTTTTAATTTCTCATCCACACATTGTACTAAAAAAAATTATACAATCATAGCAATTATTTATCTGTCAGTAATTTTGTTTCTCATGTATCAATAATCAAATATATATATTAAATAAACTAAAACAAGTAAATTTCCAAAACACATAAAAGAATCTTTGAATAAAGAGATTGTTAGAATAATTAGTCCTAATTTGTAGAGATATTTTTGTTTTGAGAAACCAAACAAAAGGCGGCCCTATAGTATATTTTATGCCACACATTTGTAGAGATAGATATTTTTGTTTTCAAAAAACAAACAAAAGGTGGCGCTATAGTATAAAGAAAGTGGCCATATGAACTAAATTCCCAGAAGAATAATGGAGGCTTCGTCTCCTTATTATGCTCTCTCTCTCATCTTCTTCCTTTTCCATTTCTCTCACCAATCCATCGGCCAACAGCAATATGTGGGAAACGAAACCAGCTGTTCTCTCAACCATACTTCAATCTCTAAAGGATATGTTTGTCCTGCTCCTTCACACACATGTCCTTCGTATTTGGCACTCACATCCGACCCTCGCTCTGCTAACTTGGCTTTCACCGATTTAACATTAGAGAACAGTATTTTGTTCAGTCCTAGAAGTAACTGCACATGTTCGGGTCCGTCCTATCAAGTTGTCGTCAACTACACCGTCAAGAGTGGCGATAGTTACGAAAAGATAGCAAATGATATTTTTCAAGGCCTGACGAGCTGCTCGGCGTTGAGAAGTCGAAATCATGACGATGTTATCAGTACAGGTCGAACAGTCCAAGTTCCTTTGCGATGTGCTTGCCCTAGTGAAGCTCAGAAAGCTGAAGGGGTCGAGTCCTTGGCTGTGTACGTGCTGCAGCCGAATGACACAATTGAAACTGTTGCGAAGGCTTTTGGGGTCGAGGAAAAAAGCATATTGGAAGCAAACATGCTTTCGAATTCGAGCCACATCTACCCCTTCACGCCTCTTTTGGTTCCATTTGGACAGTAATTTAACGTGCACAATATATCCTTCCAGATGCATTGCCACTGAGCCTCATTCCAATTTCGAGCTCCTCAAATTCATCTTCGCACTCATCGTGAGTGGAGTAGGTCTCTCTCTATCTCTGTATATCTTTGTGTGTGAGTTGTACGACATGTTATTACTGTTTTGTTTGCTTATATATTTGTTTTCCATGAATTTTCTCCATTCCTTATTTATCAATAAGTAGTAATATAAGTTTAGTAATTAATTAATTTAATATAGTTTTGTTGATTAGCTAAGATTAAATGGAAGTATAGGTTATATATTAATTTGATATTTGTGGATTACTTGATGTGAAGATGTGTCTAGTACAATAGGGAGGATTTGGAGCTTCAACTTCAAGGGAATAAATAGATGTTTTTACCACTAAGTTATGTTCGTCTTTATGAATATCCATGAGATTTCCCTTAAAACTAATTGGCAATGAGAAGAATAGCTAATTTATATTATAAAAATTCTTGTTAAGTCTCCTATCTTTTCAATATGTGATTCTTATATATCATCAGGTCAAAAAAATGATGTGACCTTGACTGGTGAACCCAAAAGAGTCACTATGGTGATTGGATATATTAAGGATGTCACGTTGAAAAGATATGAGGCCTAACAATGGTTTATAATATAAATGGGCTACTTCTATTATTGTCAATTAATCTTGAGATGTAATCTCATGAATATTGATAATGTTGATCCATTTTGTTTATTTTCAGAATGTTGATTAACGACATGAGTTTAATTTTGATGTCAACATCTTGGTGAAATTAATTACCAAGCCGGTTCCCTTTTTCAAACTTCATTTTGTTCCTTTCTTCTTTTATTGCTAACCAACTATTTTTGTTTTCCATTGAAGGTGGTGTAATGATAATAACCCTATGTTGTTTCTTTTGTGAACTATTGAAGAAAAGAAGGCACGAGCTTTATAAGAAAAAGCTTTTCAAGCAAAATGGAGGTCTTTTATTGGAACAAAAACTACGTGAAAATAGGGGGAGAGTTAAAATATTTACACAGGAAGAACTTGAACAAGCAACAGGTAACTACAATGAGAGTAGATTTCTTGGTCAAGGAGGCTATGGCACAGTTTATAAAGGGATACTCCAAGACAACACCATAGTTGCAATCAAAAGGTCAAAGCAAATTGAGATGGTTTGGATCGAGCAATTCATTAATGAAGTTATTGTCCTCTCTCAAATTAACCACAAAAGTATTGTCAGACTTTTGGGATGTTGTTTAGAAACCGAGACTCCTTTGCTAGTTTATGAATTTGTTTCTAATGGAACGCTTTCTCACCATATTCACAAGGAATGTTCTGAAGAATCACCTTCTCTTTCATGGAAAAATCGTCTCAGAATCGCTTCTGAAGTTGCAGGAGCTATATCTTACCTGCACTCAGCATCTTCCGTTCCTATCTTTCATAGAGATATAAAGTCTTTAAACATACTTTTGGATGACAATTGTAGTGCAAGAGTTTCTGATTTTGGAACGCCAAGATTTGTGCCATGTGATCAATCTCATTTGACTACAAAAGTGCAAGGAAGTTTTGGTTATATAGATCCTGAGTACTTTAGATCAAGTCAATACACTGAAAAGAGTGACGTGTATAGTTTTGGAGTTTTGATGGTAGAGCTTTTAACCGGAAAACTACCGGTCACTTTTGCAAAAGACAATGATGGTGGGAATCTATTAGACTACTTCATTTCATTGGATCAGGCTAATCAGCTCGGTGAAGTTCTAGATATTACGGTAGCCAGTGAAGAAAGGAGGGAGGTTATTAACAATGTTGCAACACTTGCTACGAAATGTTTAAAAACAAATGGGAGAAATCGACCGACAATGAAAGAAGTATATTTAGAACTAGAAGGAATTATAAAGTGTCAAGATTCTTCAGAAATTATTGAGAAAGCTCTGTCAATTGGATCTTCTTCATCATTTTCCCTAGGGGCTGAGGATGACGAGCTTACAAATGGTAGTAGCATCACCCTATCCATGGAAACAGGGACTATATAAATATATGTACTACCATTGGATTTTATATATTTGCATGTTTTGTCTCTGTATATAGTATGTCATTAACCCTTGTGTTTTATGTTGAGTTGTTGTTGTCACATCTGTTCGTTTCTGACTTTGGAACAAGGATGATTTAAGTTTAGAGGTGGTGTGTTTGCCTACATAGTTTGGTTACGCTATGATAGTTGATGATAAAGTTCTTGTCTTGAATGTTATGAGAACTCTTAAAATAAAGAAATTTTAATTAGTTTGCTAAAGTTGTTGAATGAGAGGTTGGTTTGACTTTATTTTTCTGCCCCTTTTAAAATTTTATTGAGCATATACTTTTAAGTATTTTATTGTATGAGTTTTGGAAGACTTTAGAACTTGTTAGACAGTTGTGTCAAGTGAGGCTGAGACAATGTTTTTCTCGGAGATGATTTAGGCCGCTTATATTTCTATAATTTTAGCCCTTAGACAATTGGTGAATAATCACGTAGATGTTGAGATTTATGTTCAACAGACACATAATTAGTAAATATTTTGCTAAAGCGAGGATAGCTCAGTAATTCACATATATCTCTAATTAAGAGATTATAAGTTTAAAGTCCACCCTACATGTTGTACTAAAAAAAAAATTTATTATTTCTTAAAAAAAATTAATTAATGATTTTTAATGGATAAGAATAGGTCAATGAGTTAATGATACTATAATATTGACTAATAAACCTTTGATAATTAATTCTAATATGATTTATGTTGATCAGTTTTGATCAAATGAAATTAGATTAAATATTAATTTTTGTATCTTTGAAATAAATACTGTAATTCTTCCAATCGTATCTCAAACTGAAGGTATCTCATGTTAGAGGTAATTTTAGACATCAAAAGAGCTCTTAAAGACTATTTATTTTGCTTCTCAAGCATCAAAAAGAAAAAGTTTTGGTATGATATTGTCTGTTTTGGACATAATCCTCATGACATTACTTTTGGTTTCACCCAAAAGGTCTCATGCCAATGGATACAATTGTCCTCATTCATATATCCTGGATCATGCTCTTCCCTAGTCAATGTGGGACTTAATTTGCATTCCTTTTACAAATTCATCAATCCTTCCCCTCAACAAAATACCACTAAGTCTCCTCTCAAGTAGTCACTTATCCGTCTACTATCAGACTTGAATAAGAGTTTGCTCTTATCCAATGCTTTAGACACAGTCGAATAGAGCACAACCATAGATTACATCATGACTACACCTTCCAATGCTCATCACTTATTTATTCGGCACCCGAGGATTTCACCGATACAGCTAGGTTTAGACCATGGCTCTGATATCACTTGTGAAAAATGCAGCCAACTAATAATTATCTTAATCACAAATGCAGACAATATTTCCTAGCCAATCCTATATAAGGTTATGGTTCCAATTAAAGCGGAATGCAAATTTCAAATTGGAACTTACAACTTAAAAGATTATATAAAATAATCTAAAACTTCTAACTAACAATAATGTTAAATAAAGATTAATTAGGGAGAAGAAAAATTAAACGTCGGATTTATACTGGTTCACTCAATGTAGGCTACGTCCAGTTCTTTGCTACCGTTGTAGGTTCTACTAAAATGTCTAGAAGAATCTCCCACAAGTCTACAAGCCCTTTACAATGATTTCTCTATGTTTTCCCTCATTCAGAAAACTCACACGAATGACTCTACAAATCTTTCAATCTCTCTAATGGATACACAATTATTAAGCAATCAACTCTATCTGTTGAAGAATTACTCACGACTCTCTATTTGTGCTCATTTATCAAATGACACATATATCTCTATTTATAATAGATGGTATGACAAAAACTAAAAAGGAAGAGGAAAATAAAAAAGGCTTGAACTAAATACGATAAAGATAATAAAAAAAAAACCAAACTAAATAGGACAAGGGGAATATATACTATAGAAAAAAAAATCTCCTAGGTTTGGTTCCATTATCTCAACAATCTTCCACTTGGAGACAAAGCAAGTAACATGTCTCCTTTGCAACGGTGGTGATGCCTCTCTACTCGTGGAGAAATCTAACTGAACTTGCACATAACTTCAGTTTATCAATGGGGAGGGCCTTGGTAAACATATCCACTAGATTCTGACATGATAAAAATGATATGATAAAAATGATAAAAATGGTATGATAAAAATGAATATTATCAAGCAGCAACATCCCATTTTTCAAAGCTGATATGATAAAAATGGTATATTACCTATATGTGTTTTTTTCTCGAATGAAACACGAGATTTTTTTTGCTAAATGAATAGTGTTCTGACTGTCACAATGAAAAGTCCTTTTTTCCAATTCTCAAGCAAAGTTCTTCCAATAAAGACTGAAGTCATATCATCTCTTTGCTTGCTCTAGTAACTGCAACGTACTCAACTTCTGTAGTAGAAAGTGCAACTATCTTATGCAATTTGGAGACCCAACTAATTGCAGTATTACCCAAAGTAAAAATATACCAATAGTACTCTTTCTGCCATTTATATCCCTTGCCATATCTGCATCTACATATCCCTGAAATTTAAAATCTGATCATTTAAAGTGCATCACATAATTAGTCGTCTTCTTCAAGTATCTGAAGATCCACTTCACAGCCTTCTAGTGTTACTTTCTTGGGCTACTCATATACCTACTGACAACTCCCGCTGCATGTGCAATATCAGGCCTTGTGCAAACCATGACATACATTAGGCTTCCTATAGCTAAAGCATATGACACTCTAGCCATATGATCAATTTTCTGCTCTGTAGTGAGTTAGTGCTCTTTAGATAATTTAAAATGACTAGCCAAAATAGTACTCATAGGTTTTGCATTTCCCATGTTAAATCTGTTTAACACTTTTTTCACATATTCTTTCTGTGACAATGACAAAATACCATATTTTCTCTCGATTCTCATCCCTAATATTTGTTTAGCAGCTCCTAAATCTTTCATATCAAGTTCTTTAGATAATTCAACCTCTGTCATCAGAATTTCTTCTTTGTTTGGTCTTGATATCAACATGTCATCAATATATAGCAATAAAATGATAAATGAGTTACATTGAGTTCTTATGTAGCAAGAATGATCTGCCGGATACCTTTGAAATCCACAGCTGCACATAAAACTGTCAAACTTCTTATATCATTAATTGGGTGCCTGTTTAAGACCATACAGGCTTATTTGAAGTTTGCGTACCATTTTCTCATGCTCATGTACTATAAATCCTTGTGGCTGCATCATGTAAATTTATTCCTCCAAATCACCATGAAGAAAAGTTGTTTTTACATCCATTTGCTCCAGGAACAAATCTTCTTTTGCAACTATCGATAAAACAGTCCTAATGGTAGTTAGTTTAACTACAGGAGAGAAAATCTCATTAAATTAATAGTTTAACTACAGGAGAGAAAATCTCATTAAATTAAATACCTTCATTTCGTTGAAAGTCTTGACTATAAGCCTTTCCTTGTCCTTTTGTTATTATGGGCCCCTGTTTGATTTTATATACCCATTTATTATGCAAAGCTTTCTTACCTCTTTGTAACTCAACAAATTGCGATGTCTGATTAGTCATTATAGAATTAATTTCATCTTTCATGGCTAGCTCTCACTTGACACGGTTTTCTAGCTGAACCGCCTCTTCATAACATTCAGGTTCACATCTGTCAGTCAATAAAATATACTTCAACGTAGGGGAAAACCTCTGTGGTGGTCTGATCGTTATGCTAGAACTTCTAGTTGTTGTTGGTGTTCTCTGAACCTTATCAGTTTCCACAACTAGTTAATCAGATTCCACAACCCGTTCCTCAGATCCCACACTAATTCCTTAAAAGTAACTAAATTATGATCTTCGATCCCTGTTTTTTTGGTCTCAACCTCATGACGACTTACGTACTGAGACTTCTTTTATGTACTTCCATTTGTCTTTCCTGAATCAAATTTAGTTCTATCATTGTAGAAAACTACGTCATTGAAGATCGCGTTCTTGATTTTGCTAATCTTATTGTTTTGGTCATCCCAAAATTTGTAACCTATCTCAGTTCCACCATACCCAAGAAATAAACATTTATTGGATTTGGCATCCAATTTACTCTCATCTACAACATCAATGTTAAGGTAAGATACACAACCAAAAATCTTTAGATGGAAAAGGTTTGCCTGTTTCCCAGTCCAGACTTCTTTAAGCAATTTGAAGTATAGTGATGTGGTCTAGCTCCTATTGATCAGATAGTCGCACAGTTGATTTCATTTGCCCGTAACATCTTAAGCAATTCTACATGTATTTTCATGCTTCTGGCACACTCATTCAGTGTCCTGTTCATTCTCTTCGCTACAATGTTCTACTGTGGCGTCCCTAGAATAGTTTTTACTATCACAATTTCGTTGTTTGCACAATATTTCTTAAATTCTCTATCGACTTACTCACCACTTTTGTCTGACCTCAAACTTTTGATTTTCAAGTTTGTCTCATTCTCTACAATAAAATTCCATGTTTTAATAACATAAAACACGTCAGACTCATATTTGATAAAATAAGTCTGTACTTTTTTGTTTGACTCGTCTATGAAAGTTATATAGTATCTAGATCCTTTAATAGAATAAACTTCAAAAGGCCCTCACATATGGTGTGAACCAACTCCAATTTTTTAGACTTTAGTGTTGATCCTATCTTTGACAAATTGACACGACTCTGCTTCCCAAATATGCACAACATTCACATAACTTGTGTTCAACTTCCTTAAGTCCCTATAGCTTACCTATAGAGTGAATAATTTTCATACCTTTTTCAGTTATATGTCCTAGCCTACTGTGCCATAATTGGGTATGACTCGAATGATCTGCAACAACTACCATGTCTTTGTCATTGTTATTGCCATATAAAATCCATAACTTTCTTCATCGAGTGATTACGCTGGAACCCTTTGTAACTTTCCAATTTCCTTGACCAAATGATATTTCACATACTTCATTATCCAGTTGCCCCACCGAATTTAGGTACTTTATCATATTATAAATGTAACGTACCTTGCGAATCTTCCAAAATTAATTGTTCGCCAATTTTAAATTAACGTCACCAATCCCAATGATGTCCAAAGGCTTTCAATCAGCAAGATATACATTTCCATGATTTATTGCAACATAATTTTTAAGAATGTCAGGTTGTCCTGTAGTATGGAAAGACTAACCTAAATCCACCACCCGTTTGTCATGAGTGTCGTCAACTGCAAGGATTAGAGGATCATGTATTTATTCAGGGACAATATTTGCATCATTTTCTTTCCCCTCAGCTTTCTTTGGGACTTTGCAGTTCCTTCTCAGATGTCTTGCCTTATCACAATTCCAACATTCTAGTATGTTGTTTTTAGACTTGCTTCTGTTGTTTACTGACTTTCCACGTTTTTCATGGTATCTAATATATTCGGTTTTATGCCCTAAACTCGTGGTTTGTAAACATAAAAGAAATAATTATTCAATAAAATTGTTATTGGTGTTTCATTTAGAATTTCATTGACCTAAATCTAATAAACTAACATCTGAGGTTATGTCATGTAACTGGAATAGTATATAATAAATATACAGTATACATTTAATATAAAATGTATATATATACAATATATATTTGATATACAGATGGATAATGTTTCAGTAGTAATCGAACGGGTCTATAGTATATGGATAAGGTTGGGTACCTTATCTTGATAACACTATGGATATGACCCACTTTGTAATAGTTACAAATGACTTGATCTAGGTCGTTCGTGTGGAGACATGTGAGTGAGGGTATCCTATATAATGAGTTTGTATAAGACCGGACCACGAAATAATTAATCTTTAGCTGTGACATCGTTAGCTAATAGATTAATATTTCAATAGGATGACCAGGTAACTCGATTTCAATCCTTAGTGAGTTATGAACTCCTACCTGTTAGGGCTCGTACTTTGATTTGTATGTGTGAGACTGATCCAAGCCGTTGACTCAATATTCCTACCATTTTGGGGACGAGACCGAGTGGAGAGCTGGGAACATAACTACACAAGATGAAATTTACTCCTTCCCGACTTTAGGGTGAGTTGATGAGTGTTCCCTTTAGTGCTGACCCGGGGACTTGAACAAGGGGTTTCACCCTCTCACTGGCCCGAGAGGGACTTCCAGTTATTGGTCGGACCATAACAGGATTTTTCATTAGAGAATCAGCGGTACTTAAGGTTCAAGACGTAACACAGGGGTAAAACGGTAATTTGACCCAGCTGTAGTTACGAACACTCATGAACGATTGAATTACTGTTAATGGTCAAAATCTGTGGACGCAAAATATTATACATTGAGAAAAATGCAACTGTGGGTCTTTAGTGGAGTGACCGACAGTTAACAAATGTTTATTAATAAGATCAATGAGTTTAATCAATTAATCTCGTATCGTCAGAGCTTCTAATGTGGAAGTCCATTAGGACCCCTTGCTAGCTCGTAAAGCGTAGTTAAGAACATTTAGTCTTGAAAAGAACTTGAATTATTCAAATTTGTTAAAGAAAATTAAAGTTAATTGTATAAGATGCAATTAATATAATGTATATTGATATAAAGTTAATTTTGAATTGGATTCAAAATCACGAGAGAGATGAATATTAGAATGTGATTCTAGTATGGTTGCTTAATTTAAATTAGATTTCATTAAATTAAATTTATTGTTGTTTTTGTAATTCATTAAATTAGATTTAATTCATTAATAATTTAATTAAATTTGTTTTAATTAAATAAAACAAAAAAAAGAAAAATGGGAGATAACCTCCTACCTCCCATCATTAATTGTTGGAAGTGGGAAAGTGGTGACTTCCCCCCTCACCCTTCCTCCCTTATGAAAGGGAGATTCTCCCCTTCCCTTTTTCCTAGTTAAATAAGTTTTAGAAACTGTAGGGAGAAACTACTCTCTCAATCTCTTGATCTCACTCTCAATCTTAAGATGATTCCTACAAATCGAGTTCTTAATATCAGAACTATAACGAGGAAGACTTTTTAGTGGCGTTGGTTTCTACATCGAAGAAGTGTCTTCAAAGGTATGTTTCACTACTTCATTTTAATAATGCTTATGTATTTTCTTCGTTGTAATTCCAAAACAAGATTGAAGCACACGCGTTCACATGCTTCCGCTGTGGGATTTGTTCCGTCTATGTTATTATTTCTTCCTTTGTCCACATTCAATGTTGTACCAAAAGTAGACGCAATACCAGAATCCTTTATGGGAATCTCCTCTCCAAGTACTGCATCTCTAACATCTTCTAATTTCACTTTATCTTTGCTACAAGAATTTGAAATAGCTGTCTTCATAGGCTCCCAACTGTTAGGTAAGGATCTCAACATCAATATAGTATTTAGTTCATCAGTAAACTCTAAATTAACATCAACTAGTTTGTTAACCAATACGGGACACATATGTACCTTCAGCCATTTTCAAATTTAAAAATTTAGTTGTGAGGTACATCATATTATTTACCGAACGCTATTCGTACATGTTGGTCATCACAGTTATTAGCCCCTTTGGGGTAGTCTCTATAGCTATGCTGCTCTGCACATTTTTTTTAATGTTAGGCGAATTGTATCTAATATCTTATTGTCATACTTTTTCCATTTGGCTTCTTCCATGTCAGTCGACTTCTTGTCTAATGGCAATTCGAATCCCTTGGAATGTAGATGATCTACTATTTGATCTTTTGAGTACGGAAAATATGTTCCATAAAAAACAACCAATTTATCTTTTCCGATCATCATTGTTCAACATTGGGCTTTGATACCACTTGTTGAGGATAACAGTACTCCATGTACCCCACCTATTTCAATAATGGTATGATATTGTTCGCTTTTGGGCATAACCCTCAGGGCTTTACTTTTTGGTTGCACCCAAAAAGCCTCATACTAATAGAGATAATTGTCCTCATCTATATACCGTCATGCTTTTCCCTAGCAAATGTGCGACTTTGTTTGCATTCCCCTTACAAACAAAACACGTTTCTTAGTCAATGAGGGTTTGACACACTTTACTAGGGGATCCTCCATGACAATATTATTGTTGCAATTAAAAGGTTGAAGCAAATTGAGATAAACTTGATCGAACAATTCATTAATGAAGTTATTTCCCTCTCTCAAATTAGCAACATAAATATTGTTAGACTTATAGGCTTTGTTTCGAAATTGAGTTTCCATTTGCTAGTTTATGAATTTGTTTCCAATGGGACATTGTCACATCACATTCATAAGGAAGATCCTAACTAATAACCTTCTCTTTCATGGGAACATTACCTTAATTTTGCTTATGCAGTTGTAGAAGCTATATCTTACATGTACTATGCAGCTTCAATTCCTATTTTTTATAGAGATATAAAGTCATTGAACATACGTTTTGATGATAATTACAATGCAAAAGTTTATGATTTTGGAAGATCAAGATTTGCATCACGTGACTAGTCTCATTTGAATACAAAAGTTCTCAGAAATTTTGGATATGTTGATCCTGAATACTTAAGATCAAGTCAATACAGTAAAAAGAGTGATGTACATAGTTTCGAAGTCTTGATGGTAGAACTTTTAACTGGGAAACCTGTCAGTTTTGCAAGAACTATTAACTAGGAAACAACCTATCATTTTTGCCAAAAATGATGGTATGAATTTATTTGACTACTTCATTTCATTGAAAATGACAAATAACTTATTTAAATTCTAGATATTACAGTGGCAAAGGAAGAAATGATGGAGGTTGTTAACAATTTCACGTACTTGCCACGACATGTTTAAAATCAAGTGGGAAAGAAAGGCCTACAATAAGTATTTTGTAACTAGAATGATTCAACGAAGTCTCAAAATTGTTTTGGAATTATTGAAGAAAGTCATTCAATAACTTAAAATTCATTCGAGACTAATGATGATGAACTTCTAAGATGATAGTACCAACCATTGAAACCTTAGACTGCATGACAACATTTAGCCATCGAGTAAGGTTATGGGTTTTCACGTCTCTGGTCTCTTTGTATTATTATTTTTAATGTAGTTGTAATTTATCAAATAATTAATTTTATAATTTTAACTACCTTCATCAATAAGTATTTTATTGATTGATCTTATTATCATTTCCTATCTTTGATGCACAGTCAAGCGCACGCCACTGCGCATGCACCCCTGCTGCACGCACCACCATACAGCGCAAACCTCCCAGCGCATCCCCTTGCCGTGCGTGTCCCTGCTCTGCAACCTCACAACACACACCCCTTACACGTG
>NW_019104572.1:476342-490514 GCF_001995035.1 Momordica charantia
GCTGCCCATGTGCGTGCCTGCCCCAGTGCCAGCCATCCCCACGCACACGTGTCAGCCCCTTAGCTTGCCTTGCTGCCCACTCCAAGAAAATTAGGAAAGGATTTCCTTATTTATTTGAGATATTTGGAGGGCTTTTATTTTGATTTATTTCTTTTAAATTTAACAAATTTAAATTCACTTTTAGGCAAATTTATTGCATTTTAAGAATTTATTATTTTTATTTTTATTTTTATTTTTGTTATTTTTCTTAACAGCCATGGGTTTTAGCCTATAAATAGGCTTGAACTCCGTTTGTTTGAAACAACCTTTGATTGATATGTAATAGAAAATTGAGAATTATTCTCATCTTCGCCGTGTGCAAACTCCCCCTCCCCTCCAAAAAAAATATCGTTTTCTTTTGTGTGGTTAAACTTTGGAATCCATATTTTTACCCTCGGAGCATGCTTGGTTGGTTAGTCACCAAACTCGTGGAGTGTTTCTGGCTTTGAGCATAGTGAGTATTCTGTCTGCTCAAGGTAATCGACTGCAAAGGTAATCCGTCTAACTCTTAACCTGTCGGGTTGAACCATCTATACGATTAGATTCAAGTGGCTTATGGCACGAGTAGTCCAATACGCTTGGGATGTCGTGTATCACCTTTATTGCTTCCAATTTACGCTCCAACCATCGAACGGGTTCCTTCAATTAAAAGCCCACTTCCTTGATTTTTAATTAAAGCCCAAAGAACATATACTATTTAAAAAAAAACTACAACTTTGATTAAAACTGAAAAAAGTATGACCTTGTCTTAGCTGCTCGACATGCGATGTGTGAGTTTCTCAAGAAGCTTTATGGAGATGGTGCACCTTCTCTCTCAAACAAGCTCCAGGTCGATTCTCCTTCTTCTTCATGGCAAACCACCAATTCTACTGCTGACGATTCTTCTAACGATGATTAGAGGAGTATTTATTTCTTTGCTTTGATTTTCTATTGGATATGTTGATCTTGACCTTGATTACTTTTGTGCTTTTATTTTGGCTTTTGAGTTTTTTAGTTAGGTTTAGTTTTAGTTTAGGTTTCGTGGGATGCTGCTAGTTGAAGAAATGCTTGTTTTGTTTCATTTATGCATAATGCTTTGAGTTCAAGCTTTGCATGCTTTCTTGTTCTAGCTACAAGTTTTTCCTTAGCTTATTCGATAGCATCTTTTCTAAACATTAAGCACGTTCATCTTATCAATGAATAGCTTTCCTTAGTTCTTTGTTTTTGTATCATGTCGATGAGGATACTTAGGGGCATAAATAGGTTAGATTTCTTAATCTTATGATCAAACCATATTTCATTTTCCATCTTTTGTTTTGTTGCTAGAAATGTGTTATGCTTGTTTTTGTTCTAAAACTTAAACCTTTTCACTATCATAGGAAGTCCTTATCATTTACGTGCCAAAATTTTGTATCTCTCAAAATTTCTTTCCCTAGTGAGGACATTGTTTCCCTTAAGTGGAGGGGAGATAGTTTATGTCTTTTTTTTTTTTACAAAAGAAAATGCTTTTTACTTTTCGAAAAAAGAGTAAAAAATAAAATGCACTATCAAAAAGATTCTTATGAAAAAGAGATATGCGAAAGAAAAGAAAAATGAAAAAAAAAGAGTTCAGGAATAAAATCAAGTCCTAAAAAGAGTCTTGAGAGAAAATAAGAGTGGGGGACAAGAAAAATAAAATAAAAGTGAGAGAAAAATAAAAGTGGTAAGAACCAAGAGCGGCAAGAAAATGCATTTACTTTTCGTTGAAGGGATCGAATGCCAAGCGGAAGCATTTTATCGCTTGTGATTCAATTTAGTTTTAGAAGTGGAACGATACCGGTTCTTATAAAAACAGAACAATTCTATTTAAAACCGAGGTTAAGCCTCACGGAGAATAAGAAAACCACTTACTTTTGAAGACTGTTGAAGGATTCTTTTCCTCGAGCACGAGCGTCGTGATAGCAGGAACAAAAACTCTCAAATGCGTGATTGAACACCACCACCAAGTTACCTCGCTATGTCTTAAGGACTTAAGAACGACATTGTGGTATCTTGTATCTTAGAGAAATGAGAACGAAAAGAAACGAATTGAGAATCGGTTTTTGTGAGAGAGAGCGTGTTCTTCCTTTTTGATCAACAACCGCACAACACAGAGAAATTCCATGTTTTATAAAGAAAAGAGGGAAGAGGGAGAGGGGAAGAGGGAGAGGGGAAGAAACTTCCCACCCTCCACTTCACCACTTTCCCACCAAAATTGTTGGGAAGTGGTGAGTTTGTTAATTATGGATATCCATAATTAACAAATATATATATATATATATATATATATATATATATATATTTATATTTATATATATATTTAATTTAATAAATAAATTAAATAATTAATTAAATTAAAACTATTTTAATTTAATTAATAATTAATTAAATCTTAATTAATTAATTAATTAATTAAAATTGAATCATATTTAATTAAATAAATAAATATTTGAATCATATTCAAATATACATTTCCCTCGTAACCTATAGTATTTAATATGAATCTAATTCACATTAAACTTTAACCTATAGTATTAATATGAATCATATTCATATTATTCTCTCATAATATATAGTTTTATAATGTATCATCATACATTATCTTAAATTGTGTCATACACAATTAACTCAAATTCCCTTTAATTAAATTTGAACAATTCAAATTACTTTCCAAGATTTTATGTTCTTAATTACCCTTTACGAACTAGCAAGGGGATCTATTGGACCTATAGATCAGAAGCTCCAACGTTACGAGATTAATTTGGTTAAACTCATTAACCACCTTAATCAACATTCGTTTACTACGGGTTACTCCACTAAAAACCCGCAGCTGAACTCTTCTCACTATAGATTATTTTTGTGTCCACGAATATTGACCATTAATGGCAAGTCAATCCTTCACAAGTGCTCGTAAGTCAAGTTGGGTCAAATTACCGTTTTACCCCTGAGCTACATGTTACTCCTTAAATACCACTACTCCTCTAATGAACAACCCGGTTATGGTCCGACCAGTAACCGGAAGTCCCTTTCGGGCTAGTAAGAGGGTGGGGCGCCTTGTTCAAGTCCCGGAGTCAGCATTTAAGAGAACACTCATCTACTCCCTTAAAGTCGGGGAGAAGTGAATTACATCTTGTGAAGTTATGTTCTCAACTCCCCACTTGGTTTCGTCCCCAAAATGGTAGGAATGTTGAGTCGGCGACTCGGGCCACTCTCACACATATAGATCAAAGGACAAGTCCTCACGGGTAGGAGTCCATAACTCACTCAGGATTGAAAATGAGTTGCCTGGTCATCCTACGAAATAACAATCTGTTAGTTAACGATGTTACATCTAAAGATTGGCTATTTCGCGATCCGGTATTATACAAACTCATTGTATAGGATATCCCCACTCGCATGTCCCCGCATAAATGACTTGGATCGAGTCGTCCATAACATTTACAAAGTGGGCTGTATCCATAGTGTTGCTAGGATAAGGTACCCAGCCTTATCCATATACTATAGACCCTTTAGGTTATTCACGGGACATTATCCACTTGTCTATCAAGGGTATATCAAATATATACTTAGTATATCAGGGGTATATCAAGTATATACCCAGTATATCAAATATATACTCAATATATATACTGTCCCAGTTACCTGATAATAACCTTGGATGTTTAGTTTATTGGATTTTGGACAATGTAATGTTATGAATTCAACAACAAATTTATTGAATAAAACTTTATTGAATATACATTTGTTTTTACATAAATACAAACTACGAGTTTAGGGCAACACACTCAACAAGTCCCACTACAGAGACTCATTTATCATTAAATGGGTGGCATTGGCATCTTGAAGGGTAGTAGCTAATATATTAAGGTGACTTCACGAAATCAATTACCGACATCATTTTATGTCGGGTTGCTGCCTAAAAAGTTTCTATGAATGGCTGTGGTTGGAAGCTGATGTTATTGAGTGGAAAACCTCAGGGGCTAGTATCCGGTCAACATGTCTTCTTGATGTAACTTTTTGAATCAAAACGAAAGTGTACAAATTCGATGGTGTTGTAAAAGTTTTCCGTTTTTGAAAGAAAGAGGATTTGGAATCATTTTTATTTTCGAGATAAGAATGGTTTATGATACATTGGCTTGAGATTTAAGTTAGGAGGTTTAACTTGTGGTGTCCTTCTTGAGACGAATATGATTCATTTACTTAGAATATTGGGATTACTCCTCATTCGTATTTTTAGCATGTTGATTGTTTTAGAATTGTTGTTGTTGTTTTTGCTTGAGGACAAGCAAATGGCTAAGTTGGTGTGTTAAGGTTGACTTTTTGCTGTAGAAATGGTGCTTGACCATAAAAACGAACCTTTTTCCTTCATTTTTAAGTAAAAGTGTTTACACATTCTTAAAATATGATATAAGAAAATTATTTTTAGATAATTTGAAATATAGGGTATTTTGAGAAAGATTGGAGTAAAACGTGGTCAAAGTTTGCAAAAGCTCACATTTTTCCCATTTGCAAGAAAAAAGCGTCTGGCGCTGTTTTGCAAATTTTCCCAAAAACTGAGCCTTTCACTTATGGAGGACACAAGAGTCAATTAACAAGTGGTTGAGTGGATTGAAAACAACCCACTCCAAGTCAATTTGAGGTTGTTTGGAAGATCTCAACTCATTTTCTCCTATTTTGGTGGGGAGTTCAACCAATTTGAAGTCCTATTTAAAGAGAGCCTCTCCTCATCAGTTCACCTTATCAGTTTTGCATCTCATTTGCCTTCAATTTCATCCACTCATAGCTGTAGTTTCGTTTTATAGCTTAAAGATTGTTGTAGTTATTTACTTGTATTTTTGAAAACTCTTTTGTTGTTATACTTTTAATTTAAGTTATTTCCTTTGCTCTTCATCCTTTAATTTTCTTTAATGTTCTTAAGCAAGTTTAAACTTCGTTGATGCTCCAAAAAGAAGAAGGTTATGTTATAACTCTTTGTACGTCGTGATTATTTAATTTAATTCAATGGAAATTACTTCTGTTATGTTTTTGTGCGTTTTCTTTCCTTTAATTATGCACTAATTTATTTTTCAACCTCTCTGTGGAATGTCTTAGTCAAAATGATTTAGTTTTATCACGTTCGGAAAAATGCCCATAAAGTGCTTGACAAAATTTTTGGTTGGTTTCTAAATTTTTTTTTTCTTCAGTTGGCCACTGTGAAACTGATGAATGCACTAAAGCCAACACTGAAAAAGTTAGGTTAAGTAAAATAATAGGAAACCAATATGGGATGTGACTTAGACATAAGCGCATAAACCGCGACCGTAGACATAAGCCCTCTGATCCATAAGTACACTTTAACAGTGTAACCACACATGTAAATATGATTGTAAGTTACCCTAGTCTCTACAACAACCAAAACTGGTTCGTGAAAGAGTATAACTCAGATTCTAAAATTAGCAAGAAAATGGTTGGCGCTGTTTGCCCAAAGTATGTATCTTCCATTTTTTTTTTTTTTTTATCAAAACTAATGTAGGAAGCAGATATGTGGTGTTTAATATAAAAGCTTAATATCTGCAACCCCAAACAACAAATTTTGTCAACATTTTTTTCACAACACAAAATTACATTTTTGAACCACTTCACTTCATAAGTTAATTTTGAAAGCAAAACTTCCTGAGAATTCGACCTTGGATTACTTCCGAGTATTAATTGTGACCGTGTACGCTTGAACATATCTCCTATTTCTTTAAGCTGGTAGAGAAAGTCCCAACAAGTTCTAATGAATTGCTCGTCCTAATTCTTTTTCTATAATCTCTGAGGGTCAGGAGACGCGCTAGACAATATTAAGCTGATGTACTTCTTTATTATGCGTGCAATAGCTTTTGTTTTTTAGTTGTTCGAACTTTGGATGCTCTATCGTGTGATCCGTTAGCATACGATGCTCTAGCACAAGCCTTATCTGCACTAACTGTTCAACTATCCTTTTCCTTTATTAATACCTTTGCTAGTGTCACAGTGGTCTGTGAACTGCTATTAATTATCTTCGTTGTTCCATCAGTCTCTATCACAAGTGTTTTCGCCCACAACTATTGTTTCTCAAGTCTAGTTTATCTTCCTACTTCATCCTTTATTTCTCCAACCTATAAATGCTCTCTTTCCCCATTCCTAATGCATTTAATTTATATGGGTAGGTGGCAATGCATTCCCACTCCTAAGTGTAAGAGCTTTGCATTGCTCTTTCCATATTGGTTCGGGTATTCTATATCACTAGTAAATGCTTTGGATGGTCTACTCTTTAGCTCAGTGGCCAACTATCTCATTTGTACTTCTAAATTTCCGAGCGATATTGCTTGGCTTTCCAGTAATGCTACTTGACTTTGGACAGTTGCATCATTCTTTGCTATTTATGATTTGAACATGCTTTCTAAACACATAAATTTACCGTCTAACTATTTAGTTGTCGCTTGCTAGTTCTACCAAGAGAATCCAGGAGGATACTTTTCTTTTTACTGATATGCTAGAGCATTCGAATTTCTGAATTGTGGTTGCCCTTCTTGATTACCACCCTAACTAAAATTGGGGCGTTGTCTGTTGGGTTTTGGCAAAATATTGGAATTGAAGTTGTCCCACATTGGAAGAATACAAGGATGGTCTCCATGTGCTAGAATTTGTCCCACATCGGAAAAGCACAAGGAGGAGATGTGTTCGAACTACTATAAAAGGAGCTCATGGGCTTGGGTTTTTATTATCCCAATTGAAATACTTTAAGCCTGATATACTAGCTCTAGTTAACTGAGTGGTATTTGCTTTGAAAGAGTGTTTTGTGTAATTGGGGTCGGGGAGAGAAATCTGTGTGATTGTAATAATTTTTCACATAGTGGAGTTTTCCTTGTGGGCCGTGGTTTTTTCTCCGGTTTGGAGTTTTTCCACGTTAATTCTTGTGTTTCTTTATTTTATTGTTTTCTTTAAATTTCTCAGTTATTTTCTACTTATTCGTGCGGTAGAAGTAGGGGATTTTTTCCCAACAAGTGGTATCAGAGCTTTATGTTTGTAGTTTCTAGAATTTCTGAGTATGCTCTGTGGTTTCAGCATTGTCTGAACTTCCACATCAGAAAAGATTTCTTGAAACGAGCTACGGTTCTGTGAATAGTATGGTTTGTTCACTATTTGCAGATTTGCTAGGAGTGAGAAGCAGATATGTCATTCTTTATGAGTCCAGTAAAGATTGACGTGGAGAAATTTGACGGAATGATCAACTTTGGCTTGTGGCAAGTGCAAGTCAAAGATGTGCTGATACAATCTGGGTTACACAAGGCGTTGAAGGGAAGACCGAGTGAAGGTGCTTCTGAAAAGCTAAGCGGTGATGGTGGTCCAATGGAGTCCAGTGGTGGTTCCAGCAGAGGTTCTAAGAAGTGTAGCATGAGTGATGAAGATTGGGAGGAAATGGATTTGAGAGCTGTAAGCGCGATACGAACAGGTTTGGCTAAGAATATTCTTGAGAATGTGCATGGAATTTCGGCAGCCAAAGAACTTTGGGAGAAGCTCGAAGCGTTGTATCAGGCAAAGGGCATCTCAAATCRGCTGTACCTGAAGGAGCAGTTTCACACGCTGTGAATGGAGGAAGGTACGAAAATTTTAGATCATCTGAGTAATCTCAATAGCATCATCTTTGAGCTAGAGGCGATCGAAGTGAAGATAGATGACGAAGATAAAGCACTCAGGCTCATCTTATCACTTCCACCTTCTTATGAACACATGAAGCCGATCTTGATGTATGGGAAGGATACTTTGAATTTTGCTGAGGTTACTAGTAAACACTTGTCAAAGGAAAGAAGGCTAAAGAGTGAAGGGCGTACTTCACATGAAGATTCGGCACTGGTAGCTAGCAATTGGAAGATGAAGAAAGACTCCGTACAAAAGAAAGCTTGTTGCTCGGGATGCGGACAGTTTGGAAACATGAAGAAAGATTGTCCCAACAGAGCCGGTTCGTCAAATGGCTTTGGGCGGGATGCTGACAATGTTTCTCTCATCAGGGGAGACGATGATCAGTTCCTTTGAAGAGAGAGAGAATTCATCCTCATGGTATATCCGCTTTACCATGATAGAGGATGTGATGTTAGCGGTTCCACAAGTTTACACATGGGCATTGACTTGGCGGTTATGCAAGGTGTGTGTGGTGGAAGTTATGTCGATGGCTGAAGAACTTCTAAGTGAGCCAAGTAGGTGGAAGTTGCACCATAAATCTCAGCAGGATTTATCGACATGTGACGATGAAGAAAAATCTTGGAAGGCGAAATTTCAAGTGATCTACTTTTATGGTGGAGTAGGCTATAGTTCTCTGAATTGAGAATTATGATTGTCGGTGAAGACAATGAGTGCAGTAGAAGCTGTGAACTTTTTCAATATCTTGCCAAGGTGGAATTTGTTGGGTTTTGGCAAAATATTAGAATTGAAGTTGTCCCACATTGGAAGAATACAAGGATGGTCTCCATGTGGTAGAAGTTGTCCCACATCGGAAAAATACAAGGAGGAGATGTGTTCCAACTACTATAAAAAGAGCTCATGGGCTTGGGTTTTTATCATCCTAATTGAAATACTTTAAGCCTGATATACTAGCTCTAGTTAACTGAGTGGTATTTGCTTTGAAAGAGTGTTTTGTGTAATTGGGGTCGGGGAGAGAAATCTGTGTGATTGTAATAATTTTTCACATAATGGATTTTCCCTTGTGGGCCGTGGTTTTTTTCTCCGGTTTGGAGTTTTTCCACGTTAATTCTTGTGTTTCTTTATTTTATTGCTTTCTTTAAATTTCTCAGTTATTTTCTGCTTGTTCATGCGGTAGAAGTAGTGGATTTTTTCCCAACATTGTCGTCACCCAGGCTTCTATGTATTAAAGTATAGGTTATTCCTGTTACCTTGAGGGTTTCGTAAGCAATACACGGACGCTCGATTTCTTAGGCATGAGTCATAGTGATGCTCTCCTTCATAGTATGAACATGAACTTCCCTGAACAAATATGCTCAAGCATGAGTCATGTTTTTCATCATCAAATCAGCGAGATTTGCCATGTCCGAATTAATAGCTCAAAAGGCATCATCATCTTGCGCCCCTTGGATGTCTTTCCTACTATTGAACGAGGGTTTGACCACTAATGGTTTTTAAATGATATTTGTTCGCGGATATTGAAAGCCCAAGCATACGACTTCGAGAGAAGAGCCTCACTTACAGAAGCGTCTACCCGTATCCGCGTAGATTCATTCAACCCACTATAATAGGACTCAATCTGAATACACCTAGATATACCATGATGTGGTCATTTTGGCAAAAGCCCTTAAAAGTTTCCCATAATTCACTTCCAGCTTCCCCTGCAAACTGCTGTAAATTGTTGATGTCACTTCTAAACTTAGTATTTTTGCTTGGGGGAAAATATTTCATCATAAAATTTTTGTGCCAACTCAGTCCAAGTGGTGATGAATTCTAATGGCAGGGAGTTCAACCATGTCCTAGGTCCATTTCTTAAATAATACGAGAATAATTTCAACTGATTTGCCTCCTAGACACTTCTGGAATCTTGAAAGTTTCACACACCTCCATGAAAAACTTTAAGTTGAGACAGGGATCTTCATAAGCATGCCCATGAAAATGTGCCACTATTTATAGTATCTAAAACATAACAGGCTTCAGCAGAAACTTTTCTACTACGATGTGAGGCCCTACATTAGGTTGAAATCATAGAAGACAGGAACCGTATATGCTTCCATTTTTTGATCTGTATCATCTACTAATAAAAAAAAATTGAGAGAGATGTTGGAATAGGTCTCCAAGCTTCATCCTTATTAACTTCTTCTACATCCAAATTCTGTAGTTACGGGTTCGGTTGAGGATCAACGTTTACCTCTACTCGATTTCTTCTTTGTCTCGTTTCTTCTTCGATGAAAGTACTTTCAATTTGTCGTCAAGCAAATATTCTAAACCGTTCATTCGCCTACAACAAAATAAAAATAAGAAATGCTGTGAGAAAGTTCCTTAAGAACCATATCCTTAAACATAGGTTTTCAAAATAAAAAAATGCAACCCCCACCAACCGGCTGACAAAATCATTTTAGGTCAAGTGGGAGTGTACACTATATTGTCGACGGAAGCATCAATAGTCTCAAAATCTAGAGGGACTGAGAAAGTAATATGAAATATGCTTAAGAATACAAATCGGACCAAAGTAATGATATTTTAATAGATTAACTACATAACAGTAAATAAATCAATAACAAAACACTAGTAAGAACAAGGTTGATTAAAATGTAATAAGCAATGTTGGGACTAGAGATGCTAATGCAAAGCGGACACACTAGCGGTAAATGGGAATAGGAGATATTTCTTAGTGCAGTCATCTGCTCAAAGCAGTAGCCAAACGAATTTAGTTGAACCTAAAACATACTCGGTTTGCTTCCGAGATACCCAAACAGGATTGTCACAACTTCCATCGAACATTAAAACTCTTCAACACTTTATGAAGAATAGTTAGGTGAATCTAATTCCTAATCAAGAAATCCCCTAGTAATGAGGTTTAGTTCACAAAAAAGAGAGGAACAATCCATTTTGGTGAAGAATATTATAAAATCCACGTAAGAAATGTTTCCCTCCTCTTTCTTGATTTGGTTTCTTGGGCTACGCCCCCCTTGGGATCCGTTCAGACCGCTGGAGCTTTACGAGCTTTTATATCACTCTTTGATTTTAGGGCAACTCACAGTCATCATACGGACATTGGGTGATTTCCGCGTAACAATGAAAAATTAATATGCTGCTAAGAAATGTCTCAAACATGTGAGGCTTCATCATCAGGTGCTCTAGCATCCGAAAGTCATAGCATTTTCTTTTACTTAGCTGTTGTACTTCCAATTTCTCCCGATTTTGCATAAACAATGCACAAAAAACATAAATGAACTAGAATTTATCAACATTTAACAAAACAATGATTTCATTTATGATTCATCTATTTTTCACTTAATTCCTCATTTTGGTGTGCTTTTATGCTTAGGATTCTCACATTTGCACTCAATTTAGTCCAATATAATATTACCACAATAACTCTCTTTTTCGAGAGTTATCATATATCATTAAAGAGAAACGATGTCAGATGTGTCAATGCCCGTCACTATAGCCGACCGATGTTGTAGAATATAATAACGGTCACTTACAATATTGGTCAGTGACCAACATCTATACAACTTTCATAGTAGCCCTACATGTCCATTATTAAATGTGTGTCATTAAACATCCACTTCTAGTGACGGTGCAATGCCTGTCATCGTTTATTTTATAATTGAATAAAAAAATAACATTGTTGCACGCCGGCTATCCAAAAACATTAATTTTATTTTATTTTATAACTTTATTTGCTAACTCACCAAGAATCATAGAACAACAAATTTTAAATAATATAATGAATATCAACAAATCTCACCACTACAAGAAGAAGAAAAAAAAAAAGAAAACCCTGGAATGAAGTAATACATACGTAACACGCTGTTTTATATACACATAATACAAACTTTAATATATGTATATAGTTCTACAAAATTTAATTTTAAACAAACTTTAAAGTATAACATAAAATCAGTTATACCATTTTAGAAATAAGCTGCAGTACGGTTACAGACACTTGTGCAGGATACCTCCGCATTAACCTGTATAAGGCCATGAATGACCATACGAGCTATTTAAACTAATCTTAATTGGGTTAATAGCTCAGTAATTGCCCATTTTTAAGGTTACTCAAGAAAAGGTCATGTCAGATGATCTTTTCTTATTCTACTGCGTAGTGGGTTTGTATTTTGCTTTTCAATAAGTCCCATTGAAATATGCAAGTTCCTAAAAATATAATAATATCTTTTTTGTTTAAAGATGGAATAAATATTTGCTCATAAATTCTTGAAAACTTTCAACTATTTAAGCTATTGACTTGGCTACTTTTCTTTGACCGAAATTTTGAAAGTAATTGAAGAGGATTCATGGAAATGATAGAAGATAAAAAGGAGATAGGAATATTGGCCAAATTAATACTATTGTGTGGTTCTGTTTATTTTGATCTTAAATGTTGAAAATGATGCCATGGAAAGGGATTTGTCTTAATTTTCAATGTTGAATTATTCTACTTGTGATTGAAGTCCCTTCAAATTAATCACGTTTTATAATATAATAATTTAATTTATGTAAGCAATTGATTTGACTAGTGAATACCCTTGTGTCATTTTTATAGTTAATTAATTTTTAAAATAATTTTACAGTTCACTCTTTTTTTAGTACAACAAATTGAACGTAACCTCCGATCTCAACAAAAATAGTAGCAGTCAAAGCTCAGCTATGTTCATGTTGGCATAAAGTTCACTCTTATATCTTCATAAAACTTCTTCATAAAACTTGATATATTTTTTTTAAAGTTTAAATTATTTTGAAACCTTTATAATTATAATTTATCTCGTTTTACTTTTATTTCAAAATTGGCCATCAAATTTCGAAAAACATTGAAACATATTGTTATAGAGAAATAAGCAAGATCCAACTAGGCGACAGGAGATCGGAAGAAAGCCAAGAACTGGGCACAAACCAGGAAAGGGGGTCGGCACATGGCGACTTGAGCCGACTCCTAGCCAACCAGTGGTCGACGCCGAGCAATGGTCGGCGTCGAGACCTCCTCAGCGTCGAGCAGTTCTCGACCCCCCTGTCGAGAACCCTAACGGTTCATCCCATCTCGCCTCGACTCTTGATTCAACATTAAGCCCACAATGTAATGAACGGACCCGAAGAAAGCATGAGGCCCACTCCGTCGAGATCTCCTGAGTGCATTAGAATTCAACTTATGTAAATCCTAAAGTGAATAGGATTCAACTCATGTAAATCATGAAGGGATTAGGATTTCACCTCTATAAATAGAAGAGTAAGTGAAACCCTAAAGATATGCTGACAACACTCTACACTTTATACTCAACTATTCCGATTATAACTTAAGCATCGGAGCCCGTATGGCTAGAGCCAAATCGGTCTTAGTGCTATTCTGTTTTGCATGTCTTGTCGATCCCTTTTATTCTAGAAGATTGGTGCGAATTTGGCGGAATCCCAAGAGGCCAGATTTATGAATTAACAATTGGCGCCGTCTGTGGAGACGGTTAAGATCTAGAAGTCAAGACGATCAACAAAGAGTTCTTCCAAGAACTACTCTGATCCGAGGAGGTCTAGGGTGAAACGAATCATAGAATCCAAGACATATCTCGAGAGAAACAAGTCAACATGAATTCGAGAGAAAGACCACAACATTTCTACGACACATGTCATATGACTTGGGGGCTACCTTTACCCGAGACGGTCGAGGGTGTGTCAGGTCGACAACTTCTCGAGCAGATCCTGGGTAACATAATGCGACAGATTCCATGACAAAAAGAGCAACAGACAAAAATTCATGAACGGCCCGAGACGGTCGAGGGTGAGTCAAGTCACCAATTCCCAACCAGGCCCTGGGTAACCAAGGCGACAGGTTCCTGCAGAAAGAGCAACAGACAAAAATATACCCCAGCGATAGTCGAACTCAAACAAGAGTAAGAGGAGAGCAACAAGTATTGCTGATACGCGACAACCCAAGCGTATTGAGCTACTCGAGCCACAAGTCACTTGAATCCAATCGTATAGATGGTTTAACCCAAAAGGCTAAGAGTTAGAAGGATTACCTTCGCAGTTGGTTACCTTGAGCAGACAGAATACTCACTATGCTCAAAGTCGGAAACACTCCAGGAGTTTGGTGACCAACCAACCAAGCATGCACCGAAGGTATATGGATCACACAAACGAAAACGATATTTTTTGGAGCAAGGGAGGGGGTTTGCACATGGCAAAGGTGAGAAACAATCTTGATTTTATTCAATTCAAAGGTTCTAAAATGTTCAAACAATGAGGGGTACTTGCCTAAAAGCGAAATTAAAATTGATAAAAAATAAACCAAAAACAAATCCCACAAAATAATCTAAGAAAATAAGAACAAAATATTTTCCTTAAAAGTGATGGAGTGGGCGACAAGCCAAGCTACAGGGAGGTTGGAGCGCGCACCTGAGGGAGGCTGTCGTTGGGGCTAGCGTGCATGAGCAGCAGTGTAGGGGCGTTGGCTAGTGAGGC